>JAHZNA010000112.1:0-31825 GCA_027743935.1 Sinodicranocentrus sp. ZH6
ATTGAGAAAATAGATAATATTTGATATTCCTGCTGCCAATTTATGTGTATGTTCACGCTGAAGCGATTCTTTGAGGAGAAACCATACAATTACAATGCGTTTATAAACAACTTTCCAATCTTCCAAAACTTTTCACATTGGAGCAGGTTGCGTAGGAAGTAGAATGATTTAGATTAAACGAGGCTCCTTTGACCATTAACAACATTTTATACATGTACAACATATGTATACTTTCATAAGGCGAGGTAATATGTATTGTGGAACCTGTAACTGATAATATATCTGAATGGTTGGTTGGTTGCCTTTGATATGATGTTTTGAGTAAGTTTTCCTTTAACTTTTCTCTTTCAGGTAACATGTGGATCGGTTGGGACAACCAGTCAACCCCTATCCGGATAGGTTTCTTGTTCGATCAACTAAGAAAGTTTCAGCTAGTGTCCATTCATGTGAATAATTTCGTGTCTCAAGGCGCCCAGGTAAGGATATCGGCACGATCTGAGAGTGGGAGTCAAGCTAGTGCTATTTAAACTCGATACGAAAAATTTATCTCTCCTCTTTTGTTCTTCCGTCTTTCTATTTCCTTTTCTGGGAACAACCTCAGGGAGCTGGCTTCACTTTCACTTCGCATGAATTCCATCTTAAAACAATCAAAGCTGTACAACTAGAAAGCAGCGATATTCTAAGAGAAACTTTTTTTTTCACAGAGGAAACCTACTCGAGTCTAGAACCACACTATAGATTATATAACGTATTTTCAAAAATGTATAATAACAACGCAACAGTCAAGTTGAACGACAACGACATAGACACACTCATGGAGTGAGAGAAGGGAGAGGGCAAAAAGAGAAAACAGCTTTTGTTTGTTCGGTGAGAGCATAAAAGTTTTAAGAGCATAGCTAAAAACAGAAGAAAAGCTGTAAGAGGAAAGTGCATTATAATATGGGGGAAATAGAAATATTTCAGCAAGAGCAGTTTCCTCTGCTTACTTTTCTACACACACGTTTCTGTATTTTGAGACAGTTCAGGAAATGTGTATAGTAGCTTTTATCGAAACACTCACACTAGGAAAAGTAAAGGTATACAGAGGAAGAAAGTGAAGGAGCAGTATTGAAAGATTGAAAATCTCGAAGACGGCGAAATGGGAGTTTGAACGAGGCAAAAGGGATACTAGATGGATAGACAGATGAATGAATGAATCCTGCATTACTTATATCCATTCATGTATACTGAGGCGGATATATATATCTATCATTTATGTTTATTTATCCTTTTCCAGACATTGTAGTGGGAAGAAATGTATACATCGACATAGATTTCGTTGAGCATTCACAAAAACGAGATACATTACGAATTAAAGATGAATCGCGCAGTCTGCTCTTTTTTCTCTATTTTTGCTCTTTAAGTAAGAAGTATTGTTATAAATGAATATAACGCGATATTTGTGCTGGAAAAAGCTGGCGGGAATGGAAGCCAAGTAGAGAGTAAAAAGCAGAGTCTCGAGAATAGCAGAACTATTACCAATTTTGCGAGAGTTTATATATGAAAAAGATACACACAGAGTTTGTTTCTACAAGGCTGAAAAGCTTCGCCTTCGACTTTTCCCTTCTAACTCTCACCCAAACTTAGCAACTGTTTCTTTTGTTTTTAGTCGGAGGGAAAAGAGAAAAACAAAGATGCGTTCTCTACTTTCTCTCCCTCTCTCTCTTTGCGTTTGTCTTAATTATGTCGAGATCGATATCCCTCTACAAGAGGACTTTTTCTTGCATGAGAGAAATACAAAGAGACACTTAAAGATATATTAGTATGGCATAAATTTCGATTTTTTTCCTACTTCGTCGAATTCACTTTGTTGTTTTGAGCAGACAGTTCACTTTTTTATAGTTATTTTTCCCTTCTTGGAAAACTAGTCAGGTAAGAATCACCAAAATAGTTAGAAATTCACGAGGACAATGAGAAAAACACGAAAAGTAGAAGAGACACTGTGGTTTTCCCTAGACATGGAAAAATAACGATCTATATAGTCCTCTTTTCCTATTTACAATGTATACCTTAAGGGGTAACAATGTGTGCACAAAATTGTTTCTTTTTTCTTTCTGCCTCTCCCCACAACTCACCACCGCTTTTTCATTTCTCAGAAGGAATAACCTAGATTTTTTTGATGTGTTGTCGTAGCCCGGGTATAATTTTGATGGATGTTTGGTTGAATGCAGGTGTTTGCCTCGGCAGATATTTACTTCAGCATGGATGGTAAAAAATTCTCAGAATTCCCGGTTCGCTGGACGCCCAAGAGAGACATGAGGAATGAGACGTCGCTCCTCATTGACATCCCTTTGAAAGGACGACTTGCCAAGTATATTCGTCTCGAGTTCTACCATTCGAACCACTGGTTACTCTTTAGCGAAATTTCCTTCTTATCAGGTGAGACATCACTGTACGCTATGGGAAGAGAGGAAACAGTATCGTTAAAGTACATAATGGTGTATCTCTTTTGTTTTCAATTTCGTTGAAACTTGTGTGTGAGTCCTCCTTTCATTAAGTTTCTATTAAGATACATTGGAATCGTTAAGTTTGCTTTTTCGCTGTTTCCTCTTCGGTTGAATTGTCTTGTAAGGAGGAGGAAGCTCGTTAACTTTGAAGTGCAGAGATGCACACGAGGTTGTAATGAGAATTTAGTGGATGGTCGTCTCTGCACTATCATCAATATCCCAATTGCAAAGATGCACTTTCAGAAATGTGTCCTCTCTTCCTTCACAGCAAATGCTTCTCGCATTCTCGTATCGTTGAATCTAGATAGAGTGTAGACGGAAACGAGATATATATGTTCAAGCCTTTTGTATCTTGTTTCGGGCACTTCCATCTCGATTTCCGTTTGTAGCTCTTCTCTCTGGCAAGATTCCTCTTTCCATCTTATTTCCCTTGGGTTATCTTAAAGTGAAAGTTATTGATTTGAGTCACTTTCCCTGGCTCCTTTCACTCCTACCATTCCATTTTGCTCCCTTGTCTGCTTTGCTTATTTCTTGATGAGATGTGAGATACAATTTTACTTTGCTGCGAGGGCTTTTTTAGGAGAAAGGGAGGGAAGTAGTGAGAGTGACAACAGATTTAGACTTCTTCCCCTTCCTAATGTGTTTGATGTTTACTGAAAGTCACGGGGATGGTGAGTGAGAGAATTATAGGAAATTAAAGGTATCTTTTTTATCCTTTCCCCCTTTTCAACAACAATCTTGTACTCAAGTGAAAATCCGAAACAGATGCTTACAAGTTTGAGATGTGATTTATAGTTACAAATGATATGGCTAGGTGTAATTCACTAAAATATTTTCCATCCTTTTAAAGCTATTGTCAAGTATTCTCCCCCCCCTAGTCTTGTAAAAATAGGATGATACAGTGTTACATGGAAGTTGTGACAATGAAATGTTTGTTTTTGGCTGTTCATTGTAGAAATGAAAACAGATGTGGATGCACTTCATTTATTATAGCGTGTAGCAGAGAAAGGTTGATGTTAATTGAAATAAATTTGTCTCGTTTCATTTTCAAAATAATTACTACTTTGCTTTGTTTATATGCATGTGTTTCAAAGATAAACTCATTCATAAGGATGTCTAGAAGAGTTTCAATGTGATGCGAAGCATCCTTGTGTTTCGTTTTAGAATCACGATAACGAGAAAAACCGTGCCAAAGCCAAAATGCATTTTAAAAACGAGGAAAATAATCAGCTTTTGTTGTTTTGGCATTTCCATTCCAAGTATATTACACAAATATTTGAAATGTTTCAGATGTTTTTTCGGGAAATATTACGGATGAAGTTTTATCATTAAACTACGCCCAAGACGTGGATGGGTCGAAAGACAAAAAACGAAATGGTAAGAGGGATAATATGAACGTCTTGGAAAAATTTCCATTCTAGGTTCATCCATGTGTAGCTGTAGGACATTTTTACTGTATTGAAAATCTTCTTATTGGATTTTTTCTTACAGTAATGGGCGGATCCTCTTCGGATCATTCAACAGGAACAATTGTAGGGCTCATAGCAGGCTCGTTGTCAGTATTTGTCCTACTCTCAATAGTTTCTTTGGTGTTTTATGTGATGCGAAGAAACCGACGAAATACAAAACTCGTGGGAGTTATGAGTATTGGAATGACACCAAAATCCATGTCCATAGGATTGGGTTTAGGAGGGCCAGCATGTTCCAGCGACGACCAACTCTCATCCATCAGTACGGGAAACAAAGCGAAAAAGAAAAGCTCCACTGGCTCATCTTCTTCTATGAATATACTCAACGGAGGGAATGGGAGTAGCTCTTGCAAAATGAACAAGAAAATTGGGAAAATCGCTTTGTGCGACATGGTGAAGCCAGTCTCAATAACAGGCGAGACTGACAGTGATGAATCCATGTACCATGAGCTCGTCTTTGGCCGTAGTGGAGGTAGCAGCGGTGAAGCGAGACCAAGCGTAGCAACACTAGCAACTAACAAGAAAAACTGGACCACTTCTGGACTGGCGAAAAATTCCAGTAAAAATGGTCCCATCAGCATTAGCTCCGCCAGCATTTTGGAGTCTTATTCTGGTCCAACAGATTCTTCCGAGTCTGGATATATGTCAGCGTCACAGCAGCAGCTGGGGCGGAAAGGAAGTGCCAACAGTGGCACGGCTACGAACAGAAAAGTTAAATATCAAAGAGTCAATCACGCCAGTGATTTCAGTGGTAAGTTCATTTTACGTCTCAATTAACTGCATGCTTCGCATTTTTCTTGACATCGGGACACTACCATCCTACTCTGTGTACCTGTTAGTCTGCGACACTCTAACGATGTCATCAATCCGAGAATACAAACGTGTAAAATTCCCAGCATGACGTTTTCTTTGATTTTATGAACCTCTGTACAGATTTCATGGGAGTGCGCAGTATCCACGATGAAATGAGCTACTTCACCCCAAACATGACTTCCCACTTCCAAGCGTCCTCCCCATCCACTCCAATGTCGGGATTGAGGTGTGCTACCTCCAATAAAGTACCACTAGGACATAGCCATTGCTCAATAGAAACAGCAGCAACTTCCAACATTCACCTGCCGACCACTTTCCGTCTTCCCATTTTCCCCCAACAGCATACTTATTCGAACTCACCAGTCACTCACATGACCCTGGATACGAGTAAAGGGAAAAACATATTCGCAACACCGGCCAGCTGCAAACCTCTGAATTTAGGGTATTTCAACAGTCCTCGTGTCACCAGCAACACGAATCGGCGACCAAACAATTTGAACAGTTCGGCTTGTATCGCAAACAACAATCAGCAGAATTACGGGATGAACGGTAATAGTCTGAATGGCACCGGAGATTTGAACGGGAGTGGATTGCACGCCTCATCCTCTTCGGGATCATCTGGAAGCTCTGTATCTGCAACTGCCTCGGCCGCCAATCCCAATTGCAATTCTAGTCATCTTGCAGGTGGAGTGGGAGCACTGACTTTTATGAAGAGTTCCGGTATGTCTTCTTCTACTGGATGTGGATTAACTTTTGGTGGTGGGGGTGCCGGAGGAGTAGCTCCTTCTGGAGGATGCTCGTCTGCTGGCTCATCCTCTTCTGCTGCCTCATCAGTTTCTAATAACATTCTTGGTCTTGGTCCACTGAGTATTGGTGGTGTAAGTAGTAGCGCTGGTGGAGAAAGTAATTACTATGCTGCCACTGACATTTTCCAAGTTTCTGACAAACACTTTGATCGCTTCTAACAACTTCCTGGTTGTAGTAAGGGGAGACTCTTCAAACCACAAAGATCGACAGGGACAGGCACTCCTTTGCTAAAGTAAGACACAACACTACCGACAGCTATATTATTGGTTTCGATCTCATTTCTCTTTCGGTGAAAAGCCACTTTCAACTGGATAGCTGTGTGCTGTGAGAAAATTGATGTTTGCTACTTTTCATGTCACGTAATATGATTCGCGCTTGTAGCGAGAAATACAATATTCGTCGTTTTTGTGTAAATGATGTAGATCCTTTGTGAGCGGTGATTGGAACAAGGTTCAATACAATCTTGAATTTTTTCTCCTTATATTATTCCCTTTCTTCCTCACATTTATGTCATTAGGGTTTTCAATTAAAAAGATTGTAGTTTGCTGGGACATTTTTCTCTGTGAAAACATAATATTTGGCAGTAACTTGATCTGTAGAACTTAGTGTAGCTTTTGGTATTTTCATCAAGACCATTTTGACGTACATATATTAGCATACATGTTTGTAAAGTATCACTTTGTATCTTAAGACATTTTTAAGAACCGACTGAGACTCTGTGAATTACATCTTTATATAGCACTCTTATAGGCAGTAATTGACGTAGTATTTTTAAATATCTTCAACCGAATTTGTCTACTCTGAATGTTATTGTATGTAGTAAACAAATCGTTGTAGAGTTCATCATGCAGGGTTTTAAAATCTTAATGCTCCGAGATTAGGGTATTGTACAAAGAAATCTATCAAAAAAGCATGTTGTGAGTTCCACATTTAGGAAAGATGGAATGTTATTGAATTTTGAATACATGGCAGGATTTATGAAAGTAACTAAATGAATATCGAAGAGGAAAAGGATGGTTGAAAGTTGATGAATTTATAGGAGATTTTCAATGTCTGCTTATATTTCCATTTCGGTTACGACTTTTTTCTAGTATAAATATAACATATGGATAGATCTAATTGAAGTATTTGTCTGTTAGCTAATATAAGTATTCAATAATGTTTTCCTCACTGAGGTATGCAACTTCTCTTGTAAAAGAAGTTCATAAAGGTCAAGCTAGAAATTCAAGGTGAATGAAACCAAATTGGATTCGTAGTACATGTACTCTGTTAGCAAAAAAACTCAATTGTGTATTAACATGAATATCATTGCATTCAATATTCAACACGACATGTAAAGAAATTTCACAAAGGGAATAAAACATTCCATTCAGATATTCATCATCTTTATGACCACACGTTTTATATCCACTGTATATATGTAAATATTATGCACTCTTTGAATCCATGCAATTTGATAATATCGCTAAATTTAAAAAAAAAACATACCATGTATATATTCCTCAAATAGTCAAAGTTATACAGAATAGATGAACAGGAAATAATTTGAAAATTCCAACACTTTATAGTAATGTATATTACATTGAATCTTACAGGAACAACGGGTTTGTTGCGGAAACTCATAGTTTTGAAGCTCATTCTAAAGTTTTTGATCTACTCTCTGTACTATGTAATTGGGAAAAAAATGTATGAAAAAGTCATGTGGGGGATATGTATATAATAATATGTAAATATTGTAAACAGGGCGAGAATTTGAGCAAGGCAAGGCTTGTGTAAATATTTATATTATTGTATTTACCCTCTACGTTAGCAACATTATTGTAGCCACTCATTATATATGTTTTCCAGTCGATATTGTGTCAAGTGTGCTAAAAATGAACCTCGTGTCACCACGTGTAGCTCCATATACAAAGTGTACCATATTATATAAAAACACCTTCCTATAATATCATTATAGATGTTCCTGTGTATCGAAATAACTTGGGAATAAAATACTAATTTATGCATATCACACTTGCTCCTGTCTTCAATACCATTATTATTATTCATTAATGCTAATTAATCACAGTGCGCGATAGAATCAGCAAACACAAGAGCTACTGAAGCACCCTCATCTCACATAACAGACTCCTGCACTCACCAGATATGAATGACTTGCAAAATGACTCTACGCACTCACTGGATATTGTACACATCCCTGTGCGTACAGACAGAGTGAAAAGTCACAAGAACAAAATAAACTGACAGATTGCTGAGTGCTTTCTTGATTCACAGCAGAAGAGGAAAAGCTCGAGGGTTGAATGAGTTGATGATGATGAGGATGAAAGTGAATTTACTCTAAGGAATTCTTCTCCAAATTACATACGCTCTCGCTATCCTACCCCGAGAAACGATATCTAATGCAATGTAATCACTTCACTCGCTCTGAATAAAATTCCTTATTCACATATTCGCATGCCTATTTTCACATGAAGGAAATACAAACCATCAAAAAAGAGATTGGCATCGTAGGGAAAACCTTGCCCTTCTCTCTAAAAACAGCATCTCCTTTTCTCCAAGTTTTGCGTAGTTATTTTCTTCCATGCTATTTCACAGTTTGACTCAATGATGAGTTGACAATGGTGAGCTGGAGAAGGGCAAACTTCATAAACTCTCGTCTTTTATGACACAGCAAAAGTAAACATTACTGATTAGAACGGAGAGTCAATTAAGCCAAAAATTAATGGCTTACATGAGCGAGCAAAAGTTCTCTGTTGTATATATCCCACTCAAAAGCTCTACGAATTTTCTCCCTATTTCACCAGCCCAGTTAAGTTACACATCTACAAACATTCTAGTCACTAGAGAGGCTCATGTTTCTTACAACATTGCATTGCATACGCAGCAATACGCTCTTCCTGTGTGCGTGTAACTTATATATACGTGCTTTCCCTCGAATGCTACGATCTTCTCTGGTCACCCGTACGTTTTTCGGTGCAACTTGGGATGTATGGATCTGGCGTAATGTTATGTGCGAAACTGAGAAGGACCACCATCCAAGATCTATTTTGCTTGGTTATAGAGTTAGCGTGCTCACTAGTTTAGGAGAATACCAAGAATTCTATTATTATATCTACACGCACTCATCCACAAGATTATTATGACTCTTGAAGCTTCTATTTACTTGTTTACTGTGGAATACTAGTACGTCTACAGGAGCACGCATTGATATGCTATGTACTTAATATAGGAATATAGTATTGTTTTTCCTCTCAAAGTTCCCTATACCCTTCATTACATTATTTAAGTAGGAGAGATATCAGTTTCTGAGGGAAAGGCTGGAGCTGAAAAGACTGCAAGGAGAACAACGGCCGTAATAACTGGCCAACTTTATGGAGCTGTAAAAGATCTGGTGGAACAAATGAGGGACTCAAGCCTATAAAATGTCTAATGACAGTCGGCTCAGAGAAATAAAATTACAAGCATATTGCTGTGCACAAAAAGTGGCAAAAAAACTATTGGATCATGGTGAGTTCCTCCACCCGTATTACATAAAAGGAATCTTGAGGTTTATTACTGACACAAGAGGATTCACAGATGAACAGTGTTTTTGATGGGAATTGAGTATGGAAATGTGATTTATGCTGAGGCACTAAAAGAACGAATTTATTACAGGGAATGTACATTTTTACACAAGTTTAGACAGACATAAGAGGATTGCCTATCTTGACAAAAAGTTTTGTTGATGGGAAATTTTGAATATTGGCTATTCTCACTCTGGATCACCAAAAGGTGAGGTAGGCACGATGTCAGATTTTTGTGGAACAAGTACGTAGGTTGTGTGTGGGGTCACTTGAACAGGTAAGTTTTGGGTTGGAGCATAAATCTGGTTTATGAAGCTCCATGGAATTGTAATGCTGTTGCCAAATGGGGATTCTTGAACAAAGATTGTTTGACTTGGGGTGTAAATCCCATTGTGGTATGTAGGTGGAAGGGTGACACACGGACGACCAAAAGAGCCCTCTTGGATTGATACCTGTTGACTTGGTGTGTATGACATTCTCTGCGGATATATTAATAGAGATTTGACATGGTTTTTATAATTAATAAATTAATTGCAACTCTAACGTAAAAGTATTTTACTGATGATGTTTAATTGAATAGCTCACAAAATGTTGTAGAAACGTTTTTATAGGTCACTTAATATACGGTTATTTTGAACGTGTAATACCACCCCAAATAAAATTCAAGAGCTCAAACGATTCTTGTTTAAAAAATCAAATGTAGAGTCAGTCGTCGGCATATAGATTATTTGTCTCGTTCTTCTCGTGTCTTTTATCCTAAATTAAGGACGAAATGCAATTGTTCATTAGCATTTGTATTATTGTTACGTGTTTTTGAATGAGATATTACGCAATTCTGAATCTTCTACACGCCACTTCATGAGCTGATACACATGCAAACATCAAACACCTTTGCGGCTGAATCAATAGTTTCATCTACATAATAAACTTTAACGGCGGTGTTATCAGAGAAAATATATTTAATGCATGAGTATATAACAAACTAGAGAAAATGTAGAACGCTGTAGGCACGCACAAAAACAATTTTTTATTCAAAAGAGTCCTAACTGTAGTAAAGTTAAATTGTATTAACCGGTATCATCCAACACCTTCCATGATCTATCTCTCCTCCTTCATTTGGGAACGACAAGCGTGACAAGTTCTCTAAAACTTTTCGACTTTTCGTGGTCCTCAAGGTCAACAAAAACTTTCCTTTTTTTTCAGCATGCCTGCACACGCTCTCTCAGAAAGATTTAAATGAGCACAAGTGCAGTCAAAGTTACGGCCATCAATTTTCGGCGGAAATCACAGAGATGAAATTAAAGTTTAAAAGGGCAGTAGAAATTGTTTAAGCCTTTCGAATCCTGTCTAGGGGAAGCTAGCCGTGACAGGAATGCAAGTCATTCTCGATTATCAGGGCCGTGAAGAAATGGATCGAAAGTGGGATCTGACGTACAAAAATGTGTGCCTTGAATAATTCAGACGAAAGAGAGCCGAATTCCTTGTTCAACTTAAGGGTTACGTTGAGGTCCCATTCCGACTTCAATATCTCCAAAGACACTGCTCCAAATGGAGGATATTATACAATAACGCAATATATCAGCCGTTTATTACACTTATAAGCTGAACATAGTTCCAACACAAGCTTGCATATATATGACTCATAAAGAATTTCTGATACATATACCAGGTATGTATAATAACATCTAAAAGAGGAAAAAAGAAGGCCACATTTATTTTCCTCCCTGTTCCGCCGTGGGAGGAAGAATACAGAGATTCATTCTACCGTGAGGTTCACATATGTTACCCTCCTTCCACCAAACCTCTTTTCGCTTTGTGTGTGGGGAAAAGTAAAGCAACATAACATACCACTTGGTGTTGTACCAAGGAAGAAAAAACTATGTTCTACACTAGGAGTGGGTAAGTGTAAAAGCTTGTATAAAAATCCGGAAAAGAATTGAGCACGATGCAGAATGAAAGTAGACCATATTGTGTATAAAGACAACGGGAGAAGTCTTCAGAGGAAAAACACGTTAAAACTCATGACGTTGTTGGGTGGTATGCGGATGAGCGTGTCTTACAACGCCCATACTATAAAACGGAGGAAAAAGGGAAATCACCGACTCATAATAATGGAGGGTGAGACCTTTTAGACTGAGATCGTGTGTCATGCTCGTGTCAAAAAGTTGGATGGGGAGAGAGCGACACTCTTCGCTTACCCTTCTCCTAAACCCCAGATGATTACCGAGTGAAAACCGATAAAAATCTAGAGTCTCTTAAGGAATCTCGATACAATGTCATAAGATGTGTCACAGCTTTCCACACTTGTTATTATCACGACTAGCAGCAAGACGCTTTTCTTTTTCATTCAGACTTTGAGTTTTCGCACTTGGGAAGAGGAAAAGTCTTTAAGATAAAGTCTGATATCTTTAGACATCAAAGGGATATTCAAGCTTGGGAATATACTCAAATCCGACATCTCTCCGGTTTGCTGTGTTTATAAAAGCAACTTTTATCGGAACACAGTAAAATGTAAAGTTTATGAGGATTGTTGTGTTGTAATTTTGTTTGCATTTCGGATAAGCTACTAACACGTCTCAAGTGTGTAGATGGTGTTAACAGATAGCCAAGTCATGGACCAAAGGCAAAATGAAGATTCAAATGTAACGCAATAAACTTTTTGCTAATTATGAGGATTGCTCTTAGAATGAGAGAGAATGTTCCGCATAAAGCAGACGACTGCCGAATTTTCTAAAGGAGATAAAACGTACGTGCGTGTGTGGCAATAGCTATGTAAATACATTTTAACGAGTGGCGAGAGAGAGAGAGAGAGAGAGAGAAAGCAAGTCTTTCCAAATGAAAGTTGAAGTTGAATTCTAAAAAAGTAAACTCTTCCCACGGCACTTTTCTCCTATTAGACATTTTCTCTTTTTCCTTTATACTCCTCTCTTTGTATCGTCCATTTCACAAAAGGCCCATTCTGAGAAAGCTGGAGAATCCATAGAAGATGAGAACATCCTGACAGATGCTTTCAATTATCCTCATTTACGTACTCCCATTACATAACTCGAGGCTGCTCTTCCTCAGCTATGTAAGTTTTTCTCTTATGCGCTCACATCCCGTGCAGTATTGTCCTTTATGATATTATGCGTAATAATATAGGACACTGGGAAAACTCGAGAAGAAAACAATGCTCATCCCTTCAGCATACACCTCGGCATGAAACAGCCTAACACGTACACAAAAAAGGGTAGACACACGGAGTAACATCATCAGTCTCCTTTTTGAATGAAAAGTTTTTGAAACTTTGCACCATTCTAAAAAGCATTATTATAATAAAGAGTCTTGACATTCTTAAAAAGTTGACGTTTTCAAGCTTCTTCCTCAATTTTCCAGAAAAAGATACATTTTAGCATTCTCATCCAAAGCAAAGTGAGTCTTTTGTTCCTTAATGTAGAATGCATCCGTTGTAAAAGGAACTCGAGACGAAAACAACAAGGTCTTGTTTCATTCCTTAATACAGTGTAACAACTCCAAGCTGGAAAAAACATCCCCCAACACAAAAAAAACTGTCATGAGCAGTTTTACCCTTTGAAAAAGTACCTTTTCATCTTATGCACACAATTACATTCCTATTTCTCATCAATATCCATATTAAACTTGGGATAAAAAAAAGTTGGTCCTAGAATCAACAGATTTATTTTTTTTAGCTTCCTTTTCTTACCCGGCTTCATATGACCATTACATGAATAACCCATGGTGTATTTGCCATTTTCCGTTCTGATTTCTTCCCACAAGACTCCAGGCAATGTTTACCATGTTCAAGATTTTTTTTTCGAAAAGGAAATTTTTCAAGGAAAATGTGAAACACAAGCTGAACCAAGGCAAACACAGGTTTTGCTATTACGCTTTGTAATACAATATGAGTTGTTTATTTTTTCCCAAATTCAGGATTCAATCTAGAAAATCGTTCTATTCTCTCCAAGGATGTGGAGCAGATGCTAAGGGAGGTAGTAAGTGAAACTAGTTTTGTTTCAGGGAGTCGTCAATGTAAGAAGAGAAAAGATTCTTGTAGTAAAAATGTATATCTATAATAAAAACATGTGTATACAATTTCATCTCGCTCCCTTTCCTCCTCCATCCGTCCATCAACAACATCAAGAGTAACAACAGCCCCACAAACTGCACCATCTCAGCTCTCTCACAAGTAGCATCTCTTTTTAAAGGTAAAGCATTAAAAGGGAAGAAGAGACAGTAATGATGACGATAATGTTTCGTGATCCGACGGCTTACAATGCCTTTCCGATAAAAGTATAATGCTGAAGGTGGAGTCTTTGCACAATTCTCTATTCAGCTCAGTAAGAAAGCATAGCTTGTAGGATTGTATTGCGGTTTCCCCATTTTCCATGAAAATAAAGAAGTTACAGTTTCCCCTTCTTCCTTCCCGGTGCTCAGAAGGAAAGCATGGGAAAAGGGGAATCACCTTTCTGGTAATTCTTTCTCCTCCCTTGACTCTTTCCAATTTTTTGTATTATGTTACAAACGAACAATCTAATTCTTCAAGAATGGCTTATGTTTTCTTTATAACATTTCCCGATTTCTCTTCTTTCCTCTCTTTTGCAGCTAACTTTTGCCATGGTTGTGCATGTTCCATCGTCAACTTTTTTGTTTTCTCTAAGTGCGCCTCAAACAACTTTCCTTTTTTGGAGAAATGCAAAGGCGCTTTTCTTGGAGAAAGTTTATTAAAAAGAAATGGATAATATGTGTAAGGAAACTCTTCCGCAATAGATTAGGAAATATCAGTGACCTGCTTTAGTCTACCTTTTCATTCCGGAGCTCTATGAATAGAGGATTACGCAGGTAAAATAAAGCTGTAAAGGAGTAAGACGATTTGAGAAAATAATCTGCTTTTAAACTCAAACTGCGCTGCGATGTTATTTAGTGAAAAAAATAATGTTTTTCTTAATAATATCCAGTTTCATTCAGTTTCATTCATGCATACTTTCATACTTCTCGCTACAGCTCTTCTTATCTTCCAGCTTGATAATAACTACCTTTTGTAACTTTTGAGCATTTACATTTCATGAAATTGAGATCGTTGGATGCGTTCACAAATCCACATTCTAAAAATTATTTCGTTTTTGAACACTTACATTATTTCTATAGGAAAAAAAGCAATTTCAAGAGAGAGTGAGTGAGATGAAAGCATCCACTTTTAGAGATCACATTTGCTGGAGACGCTTTATGCAAATTTAATTACAAGCTAGAAATTTACGCCATTTCATTAACACTCTTAATCACCGAAATGGACTTGAGTCATCTCAATAAACTCAACCACTGTAACAGTATGAAATCGACTTGTGCCTTATATCGTCTTCCTACTTTAGACACACGCACGTAGTCATATCATATGTAGAAGGGGTGGTACACAGAAAGGCTTACTATTTTACCTCTGTTTGTTGTATACAACTTTTGATTCTGTTGATGACGATATTTCCCTTGCCTTTTATTGTGGCAGCTCACTTTTGTTGTTGGGGAGCAGCTTTATAATATGCATAATCCCATCTAGCCATGTTCCGTCACGGCTCATCTTTCGTATTCATCTCCAACTCTCAGAGTGGAAATGACAAAGTGAGGAAAAATGGTCCGCTTATGAACATTTTGTACGGAATCCGAACCATTATACTTTATTAGATTTGATAGCTGTATAGATAATATGCAACAAACATGATTTCCCGCTTGCATTCACATGCACTGCGCTATGAACATATTGTGGAATGAGAAGGGAGGCGAAGAAGAGTTGGAGGGTCCTTGCTCGTTCGTGGAAAGGATAAATGCAACTTTTGGAATCATCATCATCGTTGAAGCCAACTTTTGCTCTTTTCTCTTTCACTCTCATATTGTCCCATTAACATTCAACTCTTAATCTGAGTCAGACTTGTTGGAATGCAAACAAATAAAATACCTTATATACATCATGAAACACATTTATCTATTTTCTCAAAGCCGTTTTCTCAATGTATCTATATACCGCAGAGATTTTTATAGGTTATATGGAGCTATAAATGAAATGCTTTTTGGCGGAATTAAAAAGCGAAAAAGAGTTTAGCTGAATATATACAAACTATAAAAGAAAAAAATAGGATGCTCGCCTCATGCAATAGGAATGTGTACACCATTACGACCAATATCCGAAATGCATACAATCTTATATGGGAAACGGGTCGAGTGAAGAGGAAAGGAGCTATCATCCAAGAAGCATTATTGGAATGAATAAAAGGGTCTGGGTGAAAAATGAGGGATTAAAACCGCGGAAGCACTATATCCATAAGTTTATATACCTCAGCATATTTTTATATCAATGAAAATGGTTATTAGCAAGGGGATATGTTGAGCGGATGAAAATTCAAAGCCAATCATCCGAATGAAGCGTCCCATATGATATTCGCCCTGAAGAATTACTCACTCTAGAGTAACGCTTAGATTACAGTTGAAAGACAGACATTGTATGCAATACCTGGCTCAAATTTCCCTTCCCATTTCTGCATGGCTATAGTGGCATGCATTCCACTAAAAGGAAATTTTCACATTTTCTTGTATATTTTTATACTGTAAATCACGTCCTGTGTGGCTCTATGGAACAAAGTGTTTTCCCTATATGTTAAGGGCACTAAAAAATCATGAAATATTCTCCTTACCCGATATCCTTTCCCTTTCAGGATGAGCCTCTGAACTGAACCCTTTCTTGGAAGGAAAAAACAGATGGGCTTCACTCTCTTGTCTTAGATTGAATTCTAAAAAAAATCTCCGTCTCCAGTCATGCAGAATGGCAGGCAGCATCAGTCACTTTCTTCGGATTTTTAGACAACCTCATATATCTCTAGACGAGCTTACGTTTTGTGTAATATTTTCCACACAAAATGTGTCTAACAAGAATATATGAATCAAGTAAATATGATGAGCATCCACGCACATCCTTCATTCCTCTCCCTCAAGCGAGAGTTGTGTTTTCACCAACTAAAAATTGCACGTTGAGTGAGGGATATATATCGCAACATGTTTTTTACGCTTCTGCTTCTTTCCTACTGACATGGTCTCTGTGCAGAACGTTTATGGTTTCGTATTGGTATGAGTGATTAATGGTTTTCGAAATGAACCTGGAAATTTCCACCAACTGTAATTTTTTTTTTCTCTCCATGTGTGGTAACTATCCTGCATTCTATATTGTATTATGAGTCTCTCACTCACTCCCACAAGAAAATTAACAGGAGGAAAGAGTTGGAAAAAAAAGTTTTTAGTAATGTTACAAGAATGGAAATGTGGTCATGAAGTATTATTTTATACATTCGACGCAATCTCACAGAGTACAATTACCCTCATAGTTTCTCCAAAATTTACTAGACAAGAGCTTTTCCAGAGGGTTATCATTATCATAGGTATAAAGTGGAGACCAGTTGTTTATTCATAACGATGACATGGGTTCTTCCTCAAAACACCGTGAACTCCTAGTTGCCCCTTTTTACTCCTTTGGAAATGCACATAGGGAAAGTGAACGTATCTAAAAAGTATGACACTTGCTTTCTAATATTATAAATGGGAGATGCTCAAACAAGCTAAAGTCACCGACCGCATATGTGTGTAGTCGTGTGCCTAAAATTCGAAGTATAAAAAAACTGGTGAAATTATATAAAAACTTATAACTTATTATTATATAGTATCCTTTTAAAAAAAGTCACACTTTGTGCGTGTATAAAAGAAAGACTCTGTGTGTCGCTTCTGTTGCCTCGTTTAGCAGTTTCCTTTCCTTGCTAGCTTCACCTAAAAACCATTACCGGGTGTCGTTAAATTACCCACTTTTGAATGATGATATATGAGTTTTATCAAGCCTCCCTGTGTCCTATACGACTTGTCTAGCACAACTCCTATTTTAAAAATTGCTCTCTTGTGCACAAGCTGTGCTCCCTTATAATGTATGTATAATTCACCATTTTCCTGTTCACCGAGAAAGACTCTGGGTAAGTTGGCAGGGTGGCTGCAGACTGTTGTGTGGTTTGTTCTTGCACAAATGCTGTGGGAAGGAATACATTTTAAAAGTGAAATATTGATAGTTCCCCCGAAATTAATTCAGGTCAGCTGTATGCTCCCCATCTATACTTCCACATTTCTCTGGAAAAGGATGTGTAATCAGAGCGGCGATGTGTTGAGCAAGTGTAGATGAGCATTGTTATACGTTATACCAGCTTGTTTTGGAAAATTCATTTATGACACGCGTGAGCTGATGGTATAGATATGTTACATGCATTTTAATGACCTCCCCTATGCATTATATATTAGTCAGGTTTGTCATGCTCAAAAGCGTGCATTTTCCTGTCAGGAAACATTTCGCAATTTGCTGAATACACAAGGCTATTTTTCAAGAGCAACAAGCTTCCTACACAAAAGGGGAGGAGGAAAGTGATAAAACATGGATATTTAAATACCTCCTGCTGCAATGTACACCGTGTGGTGCTCATAAGTACATGATTATTGTTAAGAATAAAAAATGAATTGTGCATCCAACGAAGAATGAAAAAGCAAATGACTCATACGAATTGAGATTCCTTCGCAATGCATCCCACAGATTTTGTTCATTTCACTTGTCAGGAGAAAGCCAATATGTTGTAGCTGTATAATAATAAAACCCCGTCATGTGTAATCCATTCCAATGCAAAGCATCAATAATGACAAAGACGGAGGTGGTGATGATCTCGGTGTTTGGTTTTCCCCACGAAAGAGCTCTGCTATTCATCCCATAATCCTGTTTTAGGACATGCATTGATATAATCATGGAAATTCTCATTCCATCCAGGGAAATAATTCTTTCCTCTGCCATCATCCCCTTGCAATTTTAACGCTTCTCAGGATGATGACTCGGAAGTGTAAGTAAATAGGGAAAAACATATTTACTTGATGGTGATATGGAGACTCTTCCGATGAAGGAGGTTAGGAGCACAGTGTGCTCATGTGAAACTGACTGGAAGACTGCATTGCATAAATATCATCTATTCTCCCAAAGATTGGAACTTGAGGCTCAATAATATCCTGGAGAAGTGTAATAATGCCCAGTAATAACATCATCTTTCATTCATTCTTTCATTCCAATGGATTGGTTTCATATGATTGTAAGTAAGTGGATCAAACCTTTTGGTGTGGGTTGCATACGTGCTATATAGCCAGACAAAAAATAAATACATTCTGATGTTATTTCTGGCTCATGTGGAGTCCTCCAGCATTGACGACTAGATTCCCAACGTGCCACTTTTTTCTCCCTTCTCCGAACTCACTGGAATTTCATGCATACATGTTGATGTTATACATGAAAAACTCATAATTTTATTTTATTCATTTTTATTATGACACAGGGATGCAAACAATGATTAGATGCATTAAAATTTCACGAGGATTCAATGACGAAGCGTGAAAGGAGGGAATAGGAATTTTTATTCAAAAACATAGAATGCGGTCTCTCTGGATCTCATGTCGCGTACTTTCCTCTCATCCATTCTAGATAGACACTGGAGAACAAGAGCAATAGCTGGAAGGCAAGACCTAGATTTATGCAGTGTGTCATCCACGCAAGGATGACAGTGAACTGAATGACTGTGGAGAGAAGCGGGTGAGATTTATAGGGAGGGCCCCTTCTGTCTCCATTTCCATTCAATACGGCTCAGATGGGCTTTACTTGGCTGATTTTCTGAGTGAGCGACTGTTGAGCTTGAGATGGGAGACGAGACGAAGGATCATGGAACAACAGCAGAGCATTGTGTTTTTATTGTGAGTCTCTCTCTCTCCCTAGTTATGTGAGTAACTGAGCAAGGAAACAAATCCAGCCCTCCCTTTTCTTTCCGCAAGAGCAGCAGCAATGTTCGTAGTATGAGCAGCAACACGTCGGCAACGAAAGTACCATAAGAATAATTCAGACTGGGAAAGATTGAGCCTGGAAGGAATCTACGTATTTTGATGTTAAATGTGGTGCAAGGCGAACAAGAAAAGTTTCCACTCGACCCGAAAGCACATGCTATTCATATGAGTTATACTGAAAGGATGGCATCAGGCCATTTACTGAATTTTACATGTGTTTTCTAATCAATTGCAACATGTTCCACATTGAGCTGCTTCCTTCAAAACATGAGTCGATTTGAATTACTTGTATGTTACACATTTTCTCCCGGACACGATGTACACAAAAGGGTGGTATTGTTAGCTGCTCACCACACACACCATCGTCATCATCGTATCGATGTAGTTGGATGGAGATAGGAGCCGGGAATAAATGTACTTTCCCTGTTTTCCATTCACCATTCGCAACTTTAGCTCTTGAGGTTGCATACCAATATCAGAGAGAGAGAGAGAGAGCGAGTTTTGGAATACGAGATAAAAAGCCATTGTGAAAATTTCCTTGCATGCTGTGTCACTATTTCCCATTTCTGCTCCTATTTTATAAACCATGGTGAATCACATTAGATGTAGAAGAGAGAGAAAGAGAATGGAACATTTATTTACATATATTTCAAAGAGATGCATAATATTGTTAAAGGAGAGCGTGACTGAGTCTCGCAGTTTGTATCGCACATCACATTCATTCACACACGCATCCACAGCCACGCAACATGCATTTCTTCTAGAGAATAAAACAAAAAGTTATCCATATGCACAAAAGAGTCTGGGCAAATGTAATAAGGTAAAAGTGGAAGAATTCTTTAACAATGTGGAAACTTTTCCTACACGCACTTCACACATTCCCTCTCTTTTTCTGTCCCTCTTGAATAAAATGGGATTGTGAAATTGATGCATCGACTCATCTTCATGTCTAACAGTGTGTATCGATGAGCGAGCTGTAGTTATTCACACTTGGGGAATTCTACTTACAATTTAGAAATGCATATGTATACCCTGTTGTATGGAGCAAGATGTGCATCATTTTTTGAGAAAAAGGAATGGAGATTGTGACTGGATGCAAAGAAGAAGGATGAGTGGAGGTTTTCTGCAAGTAGCTGGATTGAGTGCAACCACACCACGGAGCTATTTTCAGTGGCATCAATGCAATCTAACAAATCCTCATCATCATCATTCATCAAGTGTGCTCGCTTACTCATTCTTATTTCAAATGTAAAGAGATGGAGAACAGATGCAGTGGAAGAATTGTAAAAGGGGACGTATAAACTTTGAATGATATTTCTACAAGGAGAAATGTATGTAGTTGTCTCCTTTTTTGGTTTATAGTAAAACAAGATGAGGTTGTAAAAGATTTTTGGGGAAATCCTTCTGGGAAATGGTGAGACTTTCTCGGGATTTTTTTCCCTTCCCTGGGTAGGGTTCCCCTCTTGAAATGTGCGTTTTTTTCGTTTAGGTCAGCAATACGAAATGTGAGCTAGGGACTGAAGATGGATTAGGTTGAGTTGGAATGAAATACAAGGAGCTGGTGTGAGTTTGGCGAGATTCCATTACAAGTGGTTTATCATGTAGGGTTCTCTCTTGTTGTGAAAGATGATCAGGCAATTCGAGTAATACATATAAAGTGTTTTTATCATGTTGGTCAATATATACAATGGCATTACCACCAATAAATGATAAGAACAAAATTTGTCAATAGGAGCATATTCCAGGGTTTGTTGTGTCAATTAAAAAAATATTACGTTAGTTATATTGAGAATATGACATGTACATGCTTCAATTTTTTATAGTTTTTTATCCTTTGTAGCAGTAATGCTCCTGTAATGCATTTATGATACCAAGAATTTCTGATCACAGATCAGTTGTAAC
The DNA here is from genome assembly GCA_027743935.1 of Sinodicranocentrus sp. ZH6. Lineage (NCBI taxonomy): Eukaryota > Metazoa > Arthropoda > Collembola > Entomobryomorpha > Entomobryidae > Sinodicranocentrus > Sinodicranocentrus sp. ZH6. The sequence continues at coordinate 20,920 of JAHZNA010000112.1, forward strand.
TCTTGTAACTCATATATAAGCATAGTATATGTGATACACTATTTCTCAACTCATTAAACATGTTATCCTAAAGCTCTAGCTCATTTGATTTCGAATATTTTCGTGCGCAACGCTAAGCAGCAATAATAGCTAGCTGACGAGTTTCGCAATTCCAAAATGGAGAATTCATGTAAGAATGTCGTGCGGGACAGATTGCTTCTTCTGCTTGCTTGGACATCACACCCAAATGACCAGCGTACAGATTTTACTCAGCTCGTATTTTGGTTGGTCAAGAGTGATGTAGAAATGAATGTCGTGTAACGCACGTTCACCCATCATTGCACTTCTCGGTACAGGAGGAAACCAAGTGCAAAACACTAAAACATGACCATTCCACAGCGTCTCTGCCAGAAACATACAAATGCTAGAAATACAATGTCATGTGGCCATGTTTCTCGTTTAGAAATTTTAAAAACATATTTATGTGCTCTGCGTTGTCATGAATTAGGCGTAATAAATATATTCTTTACAAATTATACCGATACATTATCGGAAATGGAGTAATTTCTCCTGGCAATGTTCACAATTTTCTATGTCCAAGTCCAAACACATTTTGACAATACGGGTGACCTACTAATTGAAATTTTGTGTAATGGTCACTCCATCCAGAGCAACAACGAAAAAACAGTCAAGTAAACTGGAATGGAGATATGCTCTAAATCTAAATTTTTTATTTAGTTTTATTTCTCTCGACATTTCAATCCTTCTAAAACCACATATATATCAACTTGTCCTACTTAAATTTACACATTTATCCATTTCAAGTATAGTGTTTGAATGTCTCAAACACACATGATACATAATATTTGCTCATGACTACGATATGCCTATCGCAGATATGCAAGTGAAATGCCAAAAAATACTCTCCCCTTATAAAACTAATGAATGTAGTTTACATTCCCTTGACGTGATTCTATTTCTGAAAAACCATATCATCCACTCAGACTAAATTCACATTTTATTCAAAACTTCATACCAAAGGGATGTAACAACAAAATGCATCTTCATTCCATAGACTTGCACATAAAATGCATAAAATATTTCTCCCTCTGCAACAATCTATATTTTTCCGACAAGCTGACAATCCCATGCAATTTCATGCAGCCCATATTTCACAAAGCTTGCCTTTTAGCTATTCATAGTGGGCTCTACAAAAACGAAAAAAAAAATCCAGGAATCCTTATAAATGTCGAATGGAACCCCTGCGAGTTCACATTTATATGCAATGTCAGTTTGCGTCATCTCCGTCAGCGAGGAGTTTTTTTTAGGGGGAAAATGGTAACATAATGATGAAAATATTCTCTCATGACTGTAAACGACAGTGTAATATGAAATTCCTTGATCCTTCTCTCATAAAGTCTCACCAGGATAAAAGTGGTTTGCAGAAGAGGTCCATAGACGAACAACAATATTGTTTTTCGAACAGAAAACACAGGTGAAAATATTCAAATGATTTTTACTAAGAACACAAAATATTTATTTGAGCTGATATTATAAAGTTATGAGAAATGTTTTACTGGAGTAAAATGGAGACTGTATGAATTTTCCTGTAGTATAGCTTCTTCATGTTGACATTGATGATATAAAATGTCTATATTTTGATGCGATATCGCTCTACAACTATAAGCTGTTTCGTTATGTTTACGGCTTGAAATAAAGTGCCAGGATGACTGTACTTGAATCCTTGTGAAACCAAGTTCGGAATGAATTCCAAGGAAAATATGTACATAATATGTTTGTAGACATGCTTTACATATAAAACATCAATGTAGAGCTGTTTCGCAAAGATAACTCTCCAGCCTTTAACCGGAATCTCATTTAGCACCCCTTTGATGTGAGACATGTGCGTTTGAATTTTACGAGGGATGATGAAAACTAGTAGAAGATGATTTACACAAGGATTTAGCTCGTAATGTATAAAGTTTTTGTATATTCATCTATGCAAAAAGTTATTAATAACTGAAACGTTGGATCTCGACTAAAGTCGCTTTTCTGAATTCACACAGGCATAGGCTGAGATTAAAGCCAAATGAGAGATTTTCAAAAGGATAATATACGTAAACGTGTATTCTTAGAATAAAAGGAAAATGAAGAATTAGTTTGGATTGGTAAAATCGGAATAGAATACTTTTGAAGAACTGTCGCTCCCTGGGTTGTTCTGTTAGCGAGTTCCACAAATCGGAAAATAATGTTTTCACTTGTATGATATCCAATTTTCTTGGTTTAAATAATGATTCACAGGAAATTGTGTTTGCAGAACGTGGGCTTGAGTAAACGGAAATAAAGTTGTAATAAATAAATATAAACACTTAATCCATGAATTAACATGAATTTTAAATGATATGAAAGCATTTTACATACGTATTTATCTACCCTCTTACACGTGTATCTTTTGTGTTACGTGATATGAGATGAAAAAGAAAGCTCATGCATATTCGAAACGAGTCCTTTGAGTTGTGTCAGTCAGAAATGTATACGCTTAACACACCAATTCATCCGGAATGACGAGACGTTAAGTGCTTCAACTCAACCCAATCGCAACCCAGCAGCAGATTTCAATTTATTTTAGATGAGCATGACCAGAATCTGAATCTTAACTTGAAAATGGGTTTTAATTAAGGATCAAACTAAAGATAAACACGTTCTCAATTAACTGGAACTTTAGTCATCATTATAATCATCAAAGCTGAAACGTGCAGTCGCATGTGTGAGAATTAAACAGAGATATCTTGATAGCTTGATTCTTTCTTTCTCTTCGGGATGGACATTCGGGGAGACGTCGTTTCTCTGCAGTATGCACAAATATTGGGATACTGATAAAAAACGGGGTAACGTGCAGCTTGGAGTTTAGGTAGCTATATCCAAAGGACGCTATTTGCTCAACTAGGTATGTGCTGATGAGATTGGTTGCAGTGCAGCTTTCTGCAAATACTACCTTCCTCAAGGCTGATATCTTCCTAAAGTACTTTTACAAGCGTAAAATCAGGAACATCATACATCTCAGGTTACACATATAATTTCCTAGAAAGTGGTATAACAATATCGTAATAGATTTTTTCTTCATGTGCTTCCCTTTCCCTATCGTCTTTATTCCAAGTCTAATCTCTCAACACTGCTTATTCAGATGTTGTATAATACGCGATGTCGGCAAATATTTGTTTACCCTTTTGTTTAATATTCGTTTCTTGAAAGAGGACTTAAGATTCATAGATAATATCCGACCAAAAAAGTGGGTTACAAGTTTACTCAAAGCACACCTGGACCCACAGAAATGGATTAGCCATTTGGAAGAAACAGCCTGTATGGTACGGTGAAATGATTTAAGAAGTGACGACGGCTAGTTGCCTATTTTCCTCAAGCTTTTGCTCGTATTACGCAACAAAGTATTTATAATGTTTTTTATGATTCCAAGTATTCCAACTAACCATTGAATGTTTACTCGTTTCATGAAAAGAGCCTCCATCCACCTGGGCCTTTTCTTGAAATTCTTGGCATGATTCGAATATTCAAATTCAGTATAGCCATAAATTCTGCAAACAACTTGCTGTGTATGTATTGTTTTGACAAAAACCAAAGGAAAACAAAGAAACAATGTCTTTGCATCTCGAGGGATTAGAGTTTAACACGAGGGTGCTATTATCTAATGTTTATGTAGGTTTGCGTATAGCGCTATATAGCACCTATGCACAATATACAATGCGTTTTTCCATACCAATAAGAATATACGTTGTGTTAAAATGTTGTTTCAGGTTTGTGCAAAATTGCCTGAAGCAAAGGTTGTTTGCATTTTGGCTTTGAAAAAGATCAAATGAGATTTATGAAAATGAAGGTATATTTCATTTTGCTGTAGAAAGGCAAATTGCATGATGCATGGAGGACGGACAGCAAGGGTGGACGTGCGTGGCGTAGTGCCTCAATCACATTCGTTGATTGGGGATTTCCGAAACCACTAACTAGTATCACGCATCTGGGAAAAGTGGCCATTGATCAAAATAACTGGTCATCTCGTGACATCTTGTTTTTGGGAGAGGATTACATTAGGCTGTACGTTGGAATTCTATGAATAATGCATTTTGTGGACATGCAAAATCTTGTAAATTGAAGTATCAATTTGTTGACGTTTTAAATTTTATACAGGTTTTGGTAAAAACGTATCTCCACAAGGGTTAGCCAAACTTATTTATTCGTGCACGGATATTCAATATATAAAAATGCGCACCGCAACATTTGTGTATCCAGTATCCACCTGTTGAGAAAATTATAATTGGACTTTTATAAAAATTCAAATTTATGTGCTACGCAGAGTGCATGATTAATGAGTGTACTCTGGAACTCCGGTTCACCAGGAGTTTCTTAATTTCTATAAAATCATGCAAATGGATTACGACATTAAATGGGTAGGCTATTGACTGGGAGGCATTCTAATTGAACATCAATATCAATGTATCCTTAAATTTCAATAGCCGAATTTCATATTTCAACCCTACAATTTTACTTGCGTAAGCATATATGTCAGGAATAATTACACGTAATTTTTTTGAGGGTGCGACCTACAATGGAAGACCAACTACAGCGCTTCTGATGTACTCACTCTATTTACCATTTGATTTATCTAGTCATATTTCCTTTGTGAACGCAATCTGACATGGAGGTAGCGTTGATTGCATAAAAAACACATCAATAATCTAGCACAGCATTGTGGATCATGATAGAAATTTTTACACTTTCGCACATGTTCCGACTGAATGGGATAACGTAAAACTTGATTTTTTATCACACTTCTATGCTAGAATTCCGTATTTTGTGAGACTTAACTGATTTTTTGCTGTAATTATTCAATGAGTAAGCTGCTGACGTTTTAAGGCACAATTTAGATTGTTAAAAAAACTTTCAAGGGATTTTTTTGCTAACAACTTTTAATATAAAAAGCTTTCAAGATGTTGACGTGATGTGAGCTCGCCTGAGAAAATTCGTTTGTGTGGTGATTGCATGAGTAAGAAATGCCTGTACAATTACATACATACATTATTTGGGAGTGCTGCTGAGTACATGACAAGGAAAGGAATACAGCTTGTTAATCATCAACAGTGACTCCTTTACGTTCCAAATCATTTGTCCAGCAAGTGTTCATAAGTTGTTACGTCATTATAAAGACAATTTACCAGCTCGTTGGCATTTCATTTGTTAGCCATAATAACTTACAAACTAGCAATTCCAATATTGTAAGAACTCAGATAAGAAAAACCTTCGTGCCAATTCAGTCCGCATTTGTGGTTTGCATGGTTGGTAAGAAGAAGAGTCAATAATTTGGGTAAAGAATGTATCACTGTAAATATTCAGTTTGTATACTTACATTACATTCGCTTGTTGTGTTCAATCCTTTCTGTGCGGAAATTTTTTTACCGATATTTTCTGATCAGTTCATAATAATTTTTCAATGAAATTAAATGACACTGTATATGTATGTCCTCAGTACTACGACTACGGTATTCTTAAATGTGTCGAAGGTCGGAAAATTGAGCGACAAGTTGTGAACAACATTTTATGAACTCGGATATTGCGTGATTTGTGGTCTACATGCTATTCACCAGACAGCAGAGACAGGTTTTGTTGTATTTGAGAACATAATATACATGTAAAGAAACATCAGGAACTTGAAGTAGTATTAAGCACCTCTTGTGCCAAAGAGGTCAAAAATTTATATAGTAGTAATGGAGGTTTTCACGCAGACGTGGGTCGTATTTATGATTTACTGTACACAGCTTTTTGATTTCAAGCAGTGTTTTGCAGTTCCTATCCCCACGCTAATAAATTACTACAGTAATGGCTCCCCTCAAAATGTTTACTATCCTTATAAATATCGTCAGACGAGGGATCCCGAAATATTCCAGGATAGTAAATTCGTCTTTCCAGACAAGAAACGAGTACAGCCGAATTTAAATAGGAGGAATGGATTTTACTCCAACAATCGGAAAAGATTTGACACTGGAAAAATTTACTTTCCTGGTAACCTTACAAATATTAAACTTTAGGATTTAATATTTTTAATGAACAATTTTCCGAAACTTAATGAAATCCCTGAACTCTTTCAGATGAGATTTCCTCCCTCGCCAGTTCCAAAGGGAAAATATATGAAACCCCCAACAGCAAAGCACGGCCGTCTTGGAATACTCAGCGTCGCCCCTCTTCGGCGATTACTAATAGTCACAGCAAGTGGACAAATATGGATCCCACGAGAAGCAGTGCAACTTTCCCAGATGGCTCTTCACAGAATGATCATCATCATCACTATAACAAGCCAGAACCCAACGAAAATATAAGCAGTGGTAGCAATAACTATTCGGTGGGGTCATCTTCATCCTCTGGAAAAGAATCTGAGGAAGAAAAAGTGGCGGCAGCAATTCAAGAATTTTATAAATGGCTCCAACAATCAAAAGCGAAGGCAAAGCCGACGGATTTACCAAGGCCGCAGATGATTCTATCCGGCAATGATCGTTCCCCACAGACGGCCACAAAACCCAATTCATCAAGTTCAGAAAACGAGACGACAGATTACTCTAATTCTGCATTATCGGAACAGAGCATAGTCTCAGCTCTCCAAGAAAAGCCATGTCCAGAAGGTCAAATTCGGGTAGGGACAAATTGCAAAACCAAAGTGGACGTTTAAGTGAAAAATTAAAGTAGATTTTGCCTCCTCACAACTGTGTTGAATATATTCGATTGTTGTCAAATGATAAAATAGCAAATGAATGAAAAGTTGTTGTACAAGGTGCACTCATACAGACATTTTCACCTTCATTGTCTGTGTGCATGTTTGAGGGTGGCCTGTCAGTGTTATGTGTGGTAATGGAATTGTTTACGCGATTATTACATTGTTGACCTTTTGTTATTTATGCATTGTTATACTATTATACATGTGTTTGTTGCAGCAAAAGCAATAAAAATCATGCATGTAATTCAATTGTAAAACGATCTGATTTGCAGAGAGGAAATTGTATTTATTTTTTTCTGAAATTGCAATTTAAACCAGATTGAAGTTTTCTACCAGCCAGACAAGTACGATACCACTAGATGATTTACTGATAATCACACCGTATTTTTGTTACGTTACAGCTCACGAGTGAGAGTACATGCGTTTTTATTCAGAGTACAAGAGAATAAAAAACAAATAAAAATGTACACACATCTCATTCATGAGGTGATGCACATATCTTGCCACTTTTTTTGCCACTTGCCATTAAGCTGTACCTCAACATGAAACTTGTGTACCTGTCCGTAACAAATGGATCTAGAATGGGAACTCCCAGAGTATAACTAAATCAGGTTGTAGCAGTTTTTACACCTGCATTCATTTCATCTGATCTCTCTAGGGAGTAATTAGTCTAATACTGGAATTCCCACAGGTATATAACGCATGCATTTCAAAGTTTTTGCATTTCATTCAAACCAAAATTCTTCAGGAATACATATAAGCTTAGGAAAACAAAGGATCAGTCAGAAGTTTGACGTACGATTCATAAGTTCTCTCGTCTGAGAACTTTTCAGTCAATGAAAATGAAGCTCTCAATTTTTTTAAGTTGTTTCGCTTTGGCTGCTCTTCAAATCTTTTTATTGCTACTTCCTGCAAAAAGCCACGCTATCCCGACACCAACGGCTCCTCCACCGGCTACTACTACCGCTCCAGTAATTACTTCAACAATTACCCCTTCAGGAAATTACAGTGAGAGGATTGTCGTCATAAATGGAACTACAATGGAAGCTCCTACAGAAAGGATGGGGAAGTCGGCATTAAAAGACGAACCAATTATAAAGGAGGTGACTTCAAAGACAAATGGGGTCTTGGAGGACACACCGATTACGCTAACAGCAAAACCTTATAATGACGGGCATCATCCTATCCAAAGATTGGAAGACGCAACTACTGAAAAGGATTCGGAGAGCAAGAAACATGATCAATCTGTCGACGGAAAAAAGTCTGAGTTTGAATTCCCGGACGTGTCTCGTTTAAAACCTTTGAAAGCAACGGAGCCTCCACTCAGCCATGAGGACAGAAATATTCGAAAAATATGGGGAGGAACTTGCACTTTAGAAATGTGGAATTTGTGCAGTCGTATTCGTAGCTGGGGTGGGGATTACTTGGTCCCGGACAAAAACAATCCTAGCAAGTTAGTAGTGAAGAGCCACAAAATAGATTGTGCGGAAAAGCCTGAAAAGTCATTTTGCCTTCGTAACGGTTGGACTGTAGCTCGGTGTCACATGCTTTGCATGAGCCAGGTTTGTGAATTTTACTGTGGTTATCCATGAATTAAAATTTGGAATAATAGTTCAATGGATGGAACATGATTGTAACGATGATATTTTTATTCCAGTGTAATCTGGAGTACAGGCAGAACTACGATAAGCTTGTGCTTCATGAAGGAGAGTGCAAGAATCCAATTTTGGGAAAGAAGTAGCGAAGTCAGGGTAAGACTTTGCGAGATAAACTGTGCAAAATAATATTGTACACGTGGTATGCATATGAAAGATAGATTATATTAATAAAAGGTATCATTTTACCACAATTTATTATAGATTACGTATTGCGCAGTGTGAACGAGTATTAATTGGTTCTTTGCGGACCAGAAAGAAGCAAATATTTTTTACAAGCCAGCACCAAAGACGGGAATGAGATCTCAAGCTTGCAAAACTTAATCAGAACAGTGACACTTGTGACTTGTATTGTATACGAAGCGTCGAAAATACTATATAATGTAATATTCATATAAGAATACGAATTACGGAATTGTCAGACTTTGAAATTGTTCCACATTTTGTATGTGCATATTATTTAAGATATTTTGATTCACAAATGAATGAACTAAAAGAGCATAAATAAATAATAAACCAGTACTTATTGCCTTCAATTTGAGCGAAATGCTTGGTCAGTTTTTTTACGTTTGGAATAATCCATTAAATTGCTTTCGAGATATGTTGAGGCTCTTTCCTCTTGTAAGTTCAAGTTTTAATGGCAAAAAATCAAGTTATTTCTTTGCTAACTTCCAGGCCATCCAAATTGCTCTTGAAATGACCTCTTCCCAGTTGATCTCTGTCACATTTCAGCAGAATCATGTTAGTGTTGGCATATTCAAACTGAAAATATTATGAAAGTAATAATTTCATCACAAATTCTCTGCTTTGCTGCCGTTTTTTAAAAAGGAAGTACTCATATTTGCGTGTTATCACTCGTCTCGCCATTTATTTCAGTATTTCTTAGCACATTAATGAAAATAAATTCAGCAAAAGTCATTCCTTAGAATTTCTAATTGGCAGTGTTGTAGAGCGTGTTGTACTGGATGCTATTAAAACACCATCGCGAATCCATCCAATCGTCTGCACATCTTATATAATAAACTTGCTTCTTCAAATTTACATGATCTCGATGGAGAGCAAACTTCGCATAAACCATATTCTTATGCATAATATTATGAAGAAGAGAATATGTATCAATGTCAGCGAACAGATAAACTGGCGAATAAAACTCTATTATGTGATGATCCAGAGTGTTATAATAACTTGTAATTAAAGCAATACATCCCATTAGACTTTGCAAAGCATCCAACTCTCTGCCAACATGCACGCTTTTTTCTTTACAACTAGCCACACAGTCAGTAGCCAAATACCATAATGTGGAATTTTAATCGTTATTCCCACATGCACATTTTTTTCTTCTGTACCGTACGTATTGCATGAGCAATGTTAACAGCAAAAACAGTGCTTTTAATTGTACTCAAAAGAGATGGGAAGGGAATGTAACCAGTCGGCCATGAAATCTAGCGTTGGTCCAGCGAAAATCTCCTTCAAACCAAACGTATTCACAACTCTGGGTTTAATCTAAATTTGTTATCTCTGGACAAGTGCAGATTTTTTCTCAAAAACTACGTAAAATTCCTCGTAAACAGGGTACACTAAAAGGTCAAGATTTACATAAGCTATCTGATTTGGGTATGGTGGGGGGTTGAAGCCACAAGTTTGTCACTATGAGAAAAATATATGGAATTTATACTCTCAAAATAGGTATGTCATGGAAAGGTTTGATGGGTGCATTTTTAAAGTGCAATTCTGAGCTCCTACATATTTGTGACTGAGGAAATCTTGTAAATAAATAATACCACTTATTTATAAAAATGTCTCACTTATCATCATCATCTTAGCTGGACCTATGTGTACTCAATACTCATGCGTAATATACGAACACTGTAAAGCACTGTGACGATACAAAACCTAGCCCTCACACCGTGAAGCAAGTGCAATTGATATTACGATCTTACAATAACTTATCACCAGATATAAAGCCGTCTTAATATCTCGTGAGCATAATATGCCACATTAATACAAATGAATGAGTTCAAAAATGTCAAATGTCAAGCTTCCTAATTGATCACTTGCTCACCACACTATATTTGTCATATCTGCTAAAGTTTCTACACTCTAACGTAGTTACCCAAATAGACTTCAGTCGTTTTACGCACATAATTCGGTGTGTGTGTGTGTGTGTATCTGCTTTGGTGCTAATCGCACTTTGCTTGTGTAATAGTAAAAAAAAGAAGGATTCCTTTGAAAAGAAATTTGAGATTAAGTATACTTCAGTGACGCAAAACGGGCATTTCATAATCATGAATCCTAAGAATAATCTGATTGTTTTTGCATTTGTATTCACCTTTCTAATCAGCATTGGACCTGGCGACGCATGTCTGAAAAGATTGAGAACTTTGGTAAACAATAAAGGAAAGGCAGAAAAACCTGCTGCTGCTGAACTGGATTTAGATGATTATTGAAATATTTGAGACGGTACTCATGGTTGACATTTAAAAATAAAAATTCGTTTATT
>JAHZNA010000113.1:0-36004 GCA_027743935.1 Sinodicranocentrus sp. ZH6
ATTTTCCTTTGCCACTTGTGCTTGGCAAATGTAAGTAGAAAAGTATGTTGCAAGAAAATAAACTAAACTTTTAAACACCGACATATTTTTCCAGATTGTTTTTTGGTTGTATTGTCAAAAAGCGTAAAAATTAATTTACTTTTCAAATTTCAAAATCAAGAATATTGTAAGCTAACTTCGCCTCTTATTTCAATACCATTATGTTGGATTCAACATAAGGTGAGAAATACACTCAAAATGGCTACTGTTTGTTAACTAGTCGTCAGGGTGACGATGACGAAAACGAATACAAAGTTTAAAGCTGACGTGGCTAAGAAGTATATGTCTGGGATAGTTCACATTATAGGAATGAATTCTTAACAACGAGTGAGCCTTTTAAAAAGGAATTTTTCAGGCTTTTAGTTATATTATTTTAAATTCGTGACAGGCCAGTTGAAGAAATTAATAAAACTTAAAAGCCTAACCAAAGCATGAACTTTAAAGTACCCAAAGCAATTTATTAACATGATTGGAATTTGGAATACAAAGAAAACATTTGAGAGATGGGGAAGGAATGTATTTGTGAAAAGAGAAACATTTCTTGTGGAGAAAAAATGTTCACTATATATACCTATATCTGGAAGAGGACACAATATTAAATTTATGATTTATATTTTTTTTAAATCGAATTTTTATGTAGCACTTGCTTTGTTAAATTTGTAATAGGATAACCACGATTTTTTGTCGTACATAATATTTTAAATTCAAAAACCATAAATAAGCGGATTTTTGCGATTGAAATTTTATATGAATAGCTTATTTGAAAATAAAATTTCGCAAAGTTATAGTTTTATGACTCAATGTCAAAACGCGGTTTTGGAAAAGGCACATTAATTTAAAATAGCTCATTAGTATTCCTCAATTCTGTAGAGTTCATTTCAACAGATGTATTGTATCCTGGATATTTTGTTTATGGTATTAATTTTTTTGATGTTTTGTTATACATATTTGGAAATATTGCTCCGTGAAAAGATACTTTGGAGTGGAATGTGGATTCATTGTAATATTGACATTTTGTTCATGGGTGTTTTCACCTGTTACGTATCTCACACTCAAAGCACAGATATTATTGCAGTAAATGGCACAGATAACTTTTTGGTTTCACACGAAATGTTGCTCTTTTCCCGAATACATGACTTCCTCGTCTCGGAAATGCTTTAGAGGTTTCCAGTATAATAATAAATTGATTAAGGTACTTAGATCTTGTTGCTTTGCTCGGGCTTATAAGTTGTATTACTTTCTTCGAATGGTATGTCGCGAAAGCAGGTGAGTTATGCCAAACATATATGTGTAGCAACTAAATTAGGTGAAAGTAGCGAAAATTTCCGCCAGTGAACGCCGGCAGTCCGAACTTTTATTCCATTTCTTGTCCACAAACGCCCATTAACTTTCGATCTTCAATATTCCCGCTTAAGCCCAACAGCTCGAGGATAGAAATAGAAAAAAAGGCGATTACTTGCTTTGTAGAATATAAATATGCTTGCAAGTTGCCTACTGTCATTTGGTTTAGAATTAATGTCTCGATAAAATATATTTAAGAAACTTGAAATAGCATTGTTTATGACAATAGTACCTAATGATCTTTTCTTGCCATTTCCGCCCAACCGTCGGCGGGTGCTAGCTCTTTTTCGCATCTCTAAATTACCTATGTACTGTATACAGATTGTGGACTAAGGACTAATTAAAGATTCAAAGTCACTGATTGCTTTTGAAAATTTTCCTAAATAAATTTGAATTTTCGTTCCTCTATATTTGTTAATGCTACCATCCAGGTTTGAATTTGTGTTGACTTTCAGCCTTTAAAAAATGTGAAAATGATATAATAAAACGCATATTCTGAATTTGTTGCAGTTATCAACCATACTGCTTCTTCAATCAATTCAATTTCAATTTCGCTTTCAGGTTGGTTTTTGAAAGTGAAAGAGTGATGCTATTTATCATTTATATTATAATTTGAAAAATTTGTTCCATTTTAAAGATAAATTAGAGGACTTTTGTAAACACTATTAGATTATTGGATAAAATCTATGCTAATTTTTATAGAATGGAGAATGAAATCAATAAAAGAGTAAATGTGATACTCTGATTTCTTAAAAACCATCATTCAATACCTCAATCGACTTTTTAAATAGACTTTATTGATTTCATGAAATAACCGTTCATTCATTTCTTAGAATAGTTTCTCAAAAAATTAAAAACATTCCTCTCACAATTACCTTTTCTCGATTTTCTGGTCTGGTCTTTAAAAATGTTGAAGTTATTGTTGGACCTTTGCAAATCTTGTATGTATAAAAAAACTTTAAAAAATGAATTAAACAAAGCAGTAATGTCTTACCAGAAAATTTTTGTAGGTGTTTAGAAGCATTTAAAGCTAGATAACAAAAAATGAGCATTATACCAGAGTTATGTATCCCTTGACTCAACTCTTGCTTCACCTCTCAACGATTCCTTGCTAGCGAATTCATTGGCTCACTTGGAAGTAATCAATAACCCATTTTGTCGTAATGAGCTTTTTATCAGATTCTAATTAATTCGTGCCTTTGATTCAATTAGCTCGCATCCTGTTATTTTCTTTGGTTTTTCCAGACGTAATATTCACCATTTTACATACATATCGAACTAACAGGCGTCCCTTTTGGCTGAAGAAGTGAATCTTCAGACTGTCTGTGAATTTGCTCTGAGAAACATCTTATTTTAAAATTTAATTGGGCCCTATTTTCTCGAACTAGAAATACAATCATCAGCAACTGCTCACTTAATACGGTAGGCATGTTAATCAGTTAGTTATTTTTTGCGCACGAAGTCTGGTTCCTTTGAATTCTTCGGATTATTCCAGACAACAATTTTAAAAGCATGAGAAACTTTGCACATAAAATTTTAGCACAAAATCGTGCTTTTAGGCAAACCATTATACAGAAACACATTATGGATTTCGTTTGAGTCTTAAATCTGTATAATTTAACTGTGTAACAGTGCAGTGCTTACAAATCGGAAAGTTTACGACTAAAAAGTAGCTATATGTTGTTATATGTTCGTGTTGTTAACAACGTCGAATCTTATTTTGCAGAAATCCCGGGGATTTTTATCGACTTTATTGATTGACGACTAATGATCGACAATGAACGAGGCGAGTTTTAACTCCAAAACACAACCCAAGTTAGTCAAGCTGTAACTGTAAACATAGCTCAAGCACGTAATCACTTTTCCATTGATTTTGTAAGGCATACATATCTAAAGTTTAATTTATTTGCTCCCTGTTTTTTAAAGGTGTAGTGGCTTTAAGCCAATCAAGTAAATAATTGGTCAATAAAATATTACTACAGAGGAGCGAGTTTTGTTAGTAAAACATACCAAAGAAACTTTAAGAATTTTCATCTCAAGTTTTTCTTACAATTCACAAAATGATTGTTAGAAATAAAAGGTACTCGTAAAATCTTATTTATTCAAAGACAGATTCTTTCTCAAAAAGGATATGTAGCTGAAAAAAGAGAAAAGATCATGGTAACAAAAAACTAATTTCAAAATATATTTGGTTTATTGTCGCTATACACAGAGCCTACACAACTGTTAAAATTAATGTTACCAACTATCCTTCGAGACGCAAAATCCTATTATGGAATTCAAAATGACGTTATTAAAAATAAGTGTATCGTTTGTGTTGCTCGTTGCACTAATCAAGTGCACAAAGTCTTTTGAAGAGATTGGCAGCAATACAGCGACGTAGTTATGGAAATTCGATCAATTGTTGAGGAAAACCATGGAAATTTCTTGTTCGTCTTTCAATGTATTGATCCAGCACCAGTGATTCATTCTTGGAATGCCAAGGTGCGTTTAATTCATTTCAACTTGAGTTATTCCAAGACTATAAACAAATCAATTAATGAAGCCTCACGATACAAACAGTCAACCATCGTCATCTTTACAGAAATCAACCAGGATTTTAGTGAAAGGATTAAAATATTTGACGAATTGGCGATGATTCCAACAACGACCTTTCTCTTATTCTATCAATTTCCAACATATGAGATACACACAAACATCCAGCTGCTGCCAGCCCTCAAACTTTATCTTTTTCCGAAGAACCATACAAACGCACACACTATAGCAGGATTAGAAGACTCTGGATATTTCAAATTTCATACAGCCCCATTCACCGAATGGGTCTCTGGAGGACTCCTCAGAAATCTACTCAAGCTTCACAAAAATTATTTCTGGAATGGAAATAGAAAACAGGTTGCTGCACTGATAGTTGAGACATACGCCAACGTTTTAACAAAATATGACAAGGATCGTGAGGCATGCTCTAAAATGGTCATGAATGCACATTTTCCTTGTTCAATTTACTGTCAATACTACATCATGTCTCTAATTTATTTAGGACAAATTCACAACTTCTCTATGGACATATTTAACGAGGAAAATTCATCAGAGATCCATCACTTCGTTAACAATTTTGCTGACAAGATCCACGATATAGGTCATTATCATATACAACAAATTACAAATGGATTTTTTGACGTAGAATTCGTAAGATTTACTTGTAGGTATCCTTTGTATTGCGTAAATGGCCTAAAAACTGAAAGTAATTTCGACGTTTCAGCCTGGATTGCTCCATTCAGCTTGTCGGTTTGGACATTGATAATTATTTCAGCTGCACTCTTTTATTTCCTAATTTTGCGGCAATGTAATTCTTGGCAACTTATTTTGGAAAATTGGCGAGCTAGGCTTTGTTTGATATATATTGGTGTCCTGTTCTTGCAAAAATTTTTGGGGAAATGAATTAACCAGTCTTATCGTCGCTCCACCGTCAACAAAGCCTTTCTCAAGTGTAAAGGACATGCTGGACGGAGACTACAAACTTATGTGGGCTAAGGAACGCCATATTAATTATGGAACATTTGAGATGCATTTTTTAGATGATTTTAAGCGACGCGGGTTGTTAGATAGATTAAATGCAAGTTATTACTTAATAAGCCAAAATTCTCTATATGGTGAAGTGGAAAAATATTTGTCCCCGATAAAACAAAAACTTGCAACTCTTTGTGAAGACGACAAAATCAATATCCGACCGGAAAGATATGAGGAGAGGATTATGTCCAAGAGTGGACTCTTGAATGTGAAGTGTCACGTAATAAAAGAGAAATTTAGAGTGTCTACATATCTGCGACCCATTCTCACAGTTAACCGTTACTGGTTATTAACCTCGTTGCAGAAAATATCAGACTCAGGACTGGTGGCCGGGTGGGAGTCGTATTATCAGTGGCAACGTTCCTCGAGTGTGAAGAGGCTTGCAAAAATAAGGAAAAGACAAACAGGCTATTAATTAAATAACATTAATATAATACCAATATTATTTGTAATTGCAAGTGTGTCTGGGTTGGCTGTGCTTGTGGAAATCTGGATTTTGTTTAACGCTAAAAAATTAAGTTTAGTTTGGAAATTCGTGATTGCTGATGCTTGGCGGGTTTGTAAATTTTTGCCGAAAGATAACTAATAAAACTTTGCAATCGCATGTAAAATGTGCAATTTTAATACTGGGTAGTGTAAAATAAATACATAAACGTAAACAGAAGTATACAAGTAAGACTATTGTTACATTAGGGTAGTATGGGTAGTTGTACAACCTGCTGAAACGGTATTTCACCGTAATACAAAGTTAATTGTGTGTATGCAGGTGAGTGTGTGCATGTGTGTGTTCGTGGGTGTGTGTTATGCAATATGATGTGGTATATGAGCTATATATTATAGTTCGCGTGTGTGCATATTACTATAGTATGATGTAATGGGTTTTATATACAGGTGAGGGTCTTTGTAAATTAATTAAGTTTAGTTTACATTCGTCACTGACAATTTTGAATTTTCTTCTTAATCATGGAAGCAACGCGTTTGTCACGCAATGTAAGCCCGTACCTCCTTGGCCACCAATTTATCCTGTTTCTGGGATAAATTTCCACGATGAATTCATAAATTTGTAATTCCGTACATCATAAAACTCCATCCTTTGCATGCCAACAATATTATTGTAGGTTTTTTAAAAATGTATCTTAAATATTTGACACTTGTCATTTTAAGCCCAAGCTCGTTTCTTTGCTTTCGCCCTTTTTTTGATTTCTTGAAAGCCTTGATCACCTGTTTTCGAGTTCGTAATTTCTGGATTCTGCTTATAACGCTATCGACAAAACCATTTTTATAAAACACTTTAAATTGGTTTCTTATGATAATAATGAGACGTACCATTATGAGTCCGTCTCCTTATAAAATGATGGGACACAGTTTAAGTTTCGTGATAATTCAAGCATGCGTTATGCATTCATTGAGTGTAGTTACACTTTTATGAATTTTATATTGCGTTCTTAGAGCTACTCGGTGTCATGTTGAGTAATTAAGTAAGTCAGTCATAAGTCCTTTAAGTAATTTAAAACAACTTTTTCAATAGTTTTTGAATTTCGGTAATTAAAGATAATAGTAAAGTTTCGATAACATGCAAAGTAATTATTGTGATTAAAATATCGGCCGTAGGTTTGAATTAAGATGTTTGTAATATAGACATTTTTTATTGGTCGAATAATAATCAAGTTTGATAAAAGTCATATTGTTTATAGTAAATTTTCCTTATTTCAGGCTGTATCGGTGTGTCAAAAGTTATCATCCTACTCTCTTCATTTTTCAAACGATAACAATGTTTTGAGCATACGCAGTGTTCATTATCAGCATTAATCACAGCAGGGTATACAATTTGCAGCCATATTAGAGATGGTTTTGTAAATTGTGTTTGGTATGAACAAAACCCCTTTTCTGGCTTCTATTCATTTGTAAGCAAACTGTAATTTGCGTTTGCAACCCTTTATTAAAGCATGCGAAAATTATGCCACCAGTTTTTGAATATGGAAGCTAAAAATTTATTTAAAAGTGTAAAGGAATAAAAAACAACGATAAAAAATTATGACCCAGCCTGGATTCGATCTTTACATGAAACCGTGTCATGCTTGCTTGCATGGATTTTAAAATTATTTTACTAAAATTAATACTTCAAAAGCAAACACCCAATTGATTGAAACAATTATAAATATACACACGAAATAAAGTATTTAAATATAAGTAAAGGCAAAAAGGAATGTTTTTTATTGGGATGTTCATTATTGGAATTTGAGATAAGTTGGGGGAGGTGGCATTATTGGTTGTGGTGGGGTATTGATAGAGGTGGTGTTATTTGTTTAGGTGGAGGTGTAAATTTTGGTAAAGGTAGAGGTGAGGGAGAATACTGCATGAACTTTTACATAAGGTTAGGGAGTTGACATTTTTACTTTAAACAATTATGTTTCAGTGTAAACTGAGAATCACTCTATGCCAGCGGGTATATAGAGTGGCAGTTTACATTCATGCCTATCTGTCAATGTGAAAAATATTCCCATATTCTTCAATATTGTCCTGGGACTCGAAGCAAGAACAATGGAAAGGTAAGTAGTGAAAAGTTAAATTTTAAAATTGTTTGAAAGTGACAATTAGTTAAAGTGATTTTTTTGTTTTATAGAGAAGCAAATACTGAACGTATCAAGCATTTGGTGATTGAGCTGCGAATTGAACTGGAGACGAATAACATCCAAGGAGAATTGCTAACATGCATCAGAAAGGCGTAAGTGATTTTCAAAATCTAAAATTCTAACATTTAATAGTGAAGCCGAAATAAGAGAAGGTGAACGAGCGGCTGTGTCAGTTGTCTGATCAGCAAAGTCAAGGTGCCGTGCCCAGGAAATTATCAAGGTATAATTATTATAAATGATCATAGCCGGTTTATTTTATTTTATGTAATTATATATGTATGTATATTGTAAATTTTGGATCGCAAAAAGGACCAACATCGATGAAAAAGTGTTGGCTATGCAATGACTTTCCAGCACAGCCGTTTTTGATCATGCACCCGAAATGTTATACAGTTGGCTCAGATACTTGTTTGTTATAGGTAAATAATTATAAAATGTTGAATTACATTACCAAGCATTATAAACTAAATATACATTTAAACATTTGTGTGGTTTTTCAGTTGTTTCGAACAGCACTTCTGGGATTTGGATCTGGATAAACCAAGAACTTCTTATCAATGTGGAATGTGCCGTACGTCATGGAAAGCCCACACATGGACCAAGTTGATAACATAAAGATATGCTCTTAGACATGCAGATGAGATAAAGGCAAGAAACGCCCATGTCCTGGCAGGAAAAATAGTAGAAGGACAGTATTTGTTTTGTGTGTGTGACAAAGGCTTTCCATCTCCCTCATCAAGGTACAAATGCCAAGACCAGCATTTGCCGCCCGTGAAATGTCATGCATGTGACAAAGTTTTAACATATAGGTATACTGATACTCTTAATTGCGTGAGGAAAAATAAATGGGCATGTCTATACTGCATGCTTTGTTGTAAAACACAATTAGGGCGCCGTGAACTTTTGAAAATATATCCTCGCAACAAAAGAATTGCCATTTATAAGGATCTATCTGATATGTAAGTGCGTACTTAAATGCTATTTAATAAGATTTTTGTTATTTTTTCTCTTTTATAATTATATATTGTAATAAATTTGCTAAATGTAATCCATAGTTAAGCATTTTTTTAAAAATAAATACCATATTTTTGGGCTAATATCCAACAAGTTTTTTATTGCCTAGGTATTATTTTATGTTGTCTGGACAAAATGCATATTTTCATGAAACCAAATGCAGCTTCTTTCATTATCAAAATAACGTTGAAAATATACATACATAGTACTGTACATAAAAATTATGTCCTGATGTGTTTAATTTAAGCTCATGTTTAACCAAACAATGTTTCTCCATGCATTAGTGTATCTAACTTCACCATTCACATTCTTCCATGTAACAGGATGATATATGAATACATATAGCACATAGTCACAATGTATATAAATACAAAAAACTATCCTACAAAATCGAATTCGGTCCTGCGCTTTTTTAGGCGACCTGACGCTCATTCATGGCGAAATTTTCATTCTCAACTCTCAAACATTGTGCACATATATGCAAGATTGGTGGACAAAGTCTTGCCACAGGCTGGATCATTACACATTTTCTTTAAGACGGACACCTTTTTTAAATTGCTTGACAACGACTATAGTTGCTAGCCAAAGGTAAGCTGATTTTCATACAAAATTGGAGCAAGCTTTGTTGATTGCCTCCAAATTTAATAAAGTCTCTAAATTTATGTTATGGTCCTACCTGATAAACAAGCTACTGTACATTTATCTTGACATAAATATTCTATTCACATACTATAGTAGTAGATATATTATAGAACAAGATGCGAAAGTCCAATGCTGAGTATATACGAGTAAAATAAAAAGTAATTCTTAATTATTGTATACCTGAGTTTCCTCCAAATGTTCAAATTCCAAAGTTAATAGTTATAAATTATATTTTACATGCGATGAAGAATATTAAATTCTAAATGAAGGTTGCAAATGCTATGTATTATATTATACAATGCAAATATTAAAGTTCTTTGTATAAATAACTTTTTGTGTTTATAAGCATAAATATTTTCATGAATGACAAAGTATCGTTATATTTTTGTTTTGCACTAAAATCACACGACTACACAAAAGGTGGAAATTCATTTTACTCAGAGGTGCCTATGGTCCATTTGCACACTTAAATTATCAATATAACAATTATTTACCATTATAAGCAATAATTTACTATTTAATACACAACTTATCAATATAACCCATTTAAACACAATTATTTACAATTTTAAGCGATACTTTACTATTTAAAACACAACTTATCAATATAACCCATGTATAACAATTATTTACCATTTAAATAATACCTGACTTGTTTTCACATTATGTAGCAATTTAACTGTAATTTACCAATTCAATCAATTGTTTCATATAAGTAACCATAAATGCATTAATTATGCTATCAATCACCATTGCATATATTTATGGAACAAGAGTTTTCATAAAAGTCATGCAAAGCCATTTTCTTTGTTCGCTACGTTTCTACATCAAGCATCACAGTTCGTCTCATACCTGTCATAGAGTACCTATTCTCACCTGTACATACCGGCAATTAGGTACATACTCAATATGCTCACTTCACTCTGGTCATCTTTCAATCTGTCAATTCTGTAAACATTTTGCTCCCAGTATTTTTTTCTTTAATTTAATTTTTCAACATGTACATCAAAAATATTTGTGAAATTGACGAGTGCGGCGAATGTGCGAGGAGATTTTGTTGTTCATAACAACACTAAACTGTGCATGGAGGAGAAGCGTGTGACAGGAATACCTGATATGCTCATTTGTGGTAAGTGATATATGTATGCATGATTATTTATGACTATGTAATTTAAGTATACTATTTTATGATTATTTATTATTTAAAGGTAATGATGTCGACTTGTGCCAGTTTGTTCAACAAGAAAAATATGAGCGGCCAAAATTCTTTAGTTTCGGTAAGGTTTAAATATGTATTTTATTACATTATCAAATATGACATTGTTTACATTTATGTTTTTTATACTTTCAGATTCAATCCGAGACTTGTTATTGGCACTAACAGTATTAGTTTTGCTATTACTGTTAATACTATTAACATACTGGCCAAATGGTGCTTGGAGGAACGGCGTTATCGTGCCTATAGGGCTAATCAAGGCCAGTTTAGGATCGTCCAAGAACAACCAGCAGCAGGTTAACAATCCAACCCTTTTCCAAATTCTCCAACTCCTTCTTCTACTTCTTCTACTCTTCATACTAACCCTCTTTTTCAAAAGAAAAATATCGTCGAACGTAACCTGAAAATAAATTAATTTTACAGGTTTACAACGCGGAATACGCGTTCGCAGGCCTATTATCAGGTTTCAAGTTGAGTGGTAAACAGTAAGTGTCAATTGTGTTCATTAGTTTAAGTTTAGTTATAAGTGCCATTTATTATTAATTCTTCAAGTATAAGTACAATATAATGTTAAGTATAGTTTTAAGTATTTTAGGTTAAGCTATTGTGATATTCACAACAATCCAATAATGAATAAATTGGCCAGTTTTCATTCCAGCAAAAACTGTCTTTTATTCATTCACTCACTCACCACTCACTCACTCACACGCACACATTCATACACAGCATTATGGGGATAACACCTCCCTAACCAATAATGCCACCTCCCCCAACTCATCCTAAATTCCAATAATGAACATCCCAATAAAAAACATGCCTTTTTGCCATTACTAATATAATTTGATCTTCAACATTATACTGAATCCATAAAGTGCATGCAACTAAAATGTAATAAAAAATCTCCAATTTAATGTAATTTTCAAAGCCTTTTCTGCAAGATCTAAATTAGTACGCTCTTACACAGAATGATCAATACTGGAAAAACTTGCTAAATACAAGTACTACTCATACTTTTAAAATATTCAGCTTACAAAATATTACATAATTTTCTGCTGGCTTAGCCCATTTCTTCTAACTTTCCAGCTCTTTGACCACTACCCCAAGCGTGGAAACTTTTTTTTAAATAATAATAAAATTCAAGAAAAAATTTTTACAGGCTTATGATTGGACTTATAATACATTCTTGAAAAAGGAATTTATGATTAATTGCAATATGTTAAGTAATATAAAATATTTAAATTGCAAATTGTGCATACACATTATTTTATGACCAATGTTCTATGATCTCAAATGCTTGAAATTTTTCTTTAAAGTTGATTTCCTGAAACAAACAAACAAAGCCAGTTGATTATTTTACTATGGCACAATTACATAAATACTATGACACTTCATAAGTAGACGAGCTAAATCCTTTTTCAATCTGTATTCAAATTATTCTTGGACATTTTAATGAATACAATGCTAAACATAATACAAATAAATTTTTTATCGATTCTAATGATTGACGTCTATAAATGACTATGAACGACGCGAGTGATAACTCCAAAACACAACCCAAGTGAATACGAGTTCGAGTTCGTATTCACTTACTCATCGATTTTGTTAGGCATACATCCAAAGTTTAATTTATTTGCTTCCTGCTTTCAAAGGATTTGTTTCTTTAAGCCAATCCAATGAATATTTCGTCAAAAAAATATCACAACAGAGGGGCGAGTTTTGTTAGTAAAACTTTACAAAGCAACGTTTGGGTTATTAAAATAATTATTTTGGAACTTATTTATTGAAAACAAATATAAAGAGCTTCCATCTCTGTTATTTTCTTACAATTGACAAAATGATTGTCTGGAAATAGGTCTTCGTAAAATCATTTTTACTCAAAGACAAATTATCCCTGAAAAGAAATATGTAATTAAAAAATTGAAACGTTTATCGTGAAAAAAACAATTGACAATTTAAAAACATATTTGGTTCATTGTCGGTGTATGTAGAGCCTAAACAACTTTTCAAATTTAATTTACCAAACATCCTTCGAGAAACGAAAGCCTGTCTTGAAATTCAAAATGATGTTTTTCAAAATAAATGCATCATTTGTGATGCTCATTTTTCTAGTCAAGTGCACAACAACTTTTGAAGGGATTGGCAGCATATACAACGATGTAATTATGGAAATTGGATCAATTGTTGAGGAAAACCCAGGAAATTTCTTGTTCATCTTTCATTGCATTGATCCAGCACCAGTGATTCATTCTTGGAATGCCAAGGTGCGTTTAATTCATTTCAACTTGAGTTATTCCAAGACTAAACAAATCAATTAATGAAGCCTCACGATACAAACAGTCAACCATCGTCATCTTTACGGAAATCAACCAAAATTTTAGTACAAGGATTAAAATATTTGGAAAATTGGCATTGATTGCAACAAACGACATTTCTCTTACTCAATGAATGTCCATCATGCAAGATACCAGCAAAAATTAGGTAATTTCCAGCCCTCAAACTGTATCTTTTTCCAAAGAATCATAGAAACGGGCACACCATAGCAGGATAACGTTTTAAGGTGTAGCAAGGCTGTAGAGCAGCAGTGAAAGCTATATAACTATAAAAAGTGTAATTTTACCAGAAAGTTGATACAATCACTTGCCTCAACTCTCGCTACTTCTATCAACGACTCCTTGGTAGCGAATTAATAGGCTCACAGCATGATTTGCTGATATTGTTTGCTAAGCTATCTTAAACATTTTAAAAAGTTTAGTATGCGCGGGGTTTTTGAGAATTTGAAAATTTATAGAAAAATCTATCTTTTTACTTCTATATGTTTTGCAATTTTTTTTAAATTAGATAAAATAGTCAGTTGACAGCAACTTTTGTTGAAGGGAACGTGGAACATGGAATTTGGTTCTACCCTTTTAATATTTTTATTATCTTGTGTACCCCTTTTTACTCCTCGTTTGGGCGTATCATGTGGAGAAAAGAAGTCTAGTGAAGGGTGACGTCTAACGGGAGTAAAAAGCTGCGCAGCTACAATCATGGCTGAAATGAAAACGAGAGTAGACAATATTTTTATAAAGATTTGAGCTGAAATAAATTGTGTAAAAAAATTTCCTCCAACTTGGAGATTTCCAACTATTTCTAATCTCAACGAATACCTTGCTCCTTTCCAAAATTGCATGATTCATTTTACAAATTTTCAAGGGATAAACTTTTTGCCATTTCAGTTACCAGTAATAATACGGTATTCAGAAGTGCTCTGGAGGGAACACGTAGACAACCCTAATCTTGACAAATTAGTTGTTTGGACTGCAAAGGGTCAAGATTTACTAACAAATACATTCAGCTATAATGCATCTAGCTATAAACATCATATAGTGTCTGAATACATACATCGATCCACACACAAACCTGAATTGTATGGTTGTGGAAGGTCGGAATCCGGCCTAAAACTGGATCGACACGAGTTTTCTTCCAACTCCAAGCCTTGGATGTGCGATGTTGAAGTTAGCATTTATCCTTCTTCTTCTTCTCTTTATTATGGTGGATATCAAGAATCAGATAATCAGCTAAAATTTAGACCTTGGGCTTATTCGTTTCGAAACTCAACAATGCCTCGCAGTTTCTACGTATTTCCATCTAAAATGCCTCAGTTGCAATTATTGATTTTTAATATGCTTTCAGTAACCCCATGGGATAACTTAGAATTGCTAGTTTGGGCGCAGCAGTTTAATCTGCGTAAAAACCTATACTTTTTTTATGAGCCGCCTGCCCACAGAAATATTCAATTTATGCTATTGGAAACAGAAGAAATGGTAAATTCACAAATAGAAACAGTTACAAGCATAAATGCTATTCATATCCTTAAAATATGCTCAGCTTGCTCCAGTGAAGATGCAAACGTTGTGCAAAAGTTTTCATTGAATATTACGATTTTCTGGGAAAGTATACTTAGTTTTCGAGCTAATGAGCTGAGGTCTTCTGAGCAATTCCACTGGCAAATTTTTGAACATTTTGATTATCAAACTACTATTTTCAAAAATCTTTTCAAATGTGATGATTATGTGAAAACTTTAAAATCCAGGGTTTTCCCACTTGAGAAAAAATCCCAATTTGACCGTTGATTTGTTATTGCTTTCTATATAGTGTAATATCATGATCTGTGGTAATGTGCAATGCTTTGTGCGCTATGTAATTAGGCATCAGACTAGGGTTCAATTTGCCCCTGGATTATGCACAAAGTTAAGGCAAGGAATAGGTATGTTTAGTAACTAATATTTATTGTCTGTTAGGCAGTAAAGTCGGAATTAGAGTGATGCTGCTGGAGAAGCAACATAAGTATTAAATACAACATTCAACATTCATACATCATACATATCATGAATCAATCATAAGAATATTCAAATGTCTTATCTATTCAATTATGATATACAAATTGGTAGCGACCCAAAATGATACATTGGAAAGAGAAGTTATTTTATATATTCAACAATAGGTTCACAAAACACAAGACAATACAGAGAGTTTTGATCCTCAACCTCATCCTCATCTCGATCATGCAGGCATGTATGTTGATGGCGTCCTATTAAATCTTGTTGGTGTTATAAACGAGACTACAGAAGGGATTTCTTTTTCCTCTGACGAAGATGACGACGACAGTGGAGTTCCTGACTGCAATGAAAATTGTCCACGCCAAGGACAAAGTCAAGTTTAATGTTATCCCTTACAACTCGGTAAAACAATATCATATTCGGACTAAATTACCAGTTCACTATATATGCAACACAATGAAGAAGGGGACTACAGGGCAGCATTGGATTCTCCTATTAGCCTACAGACATAAAGGAAAAGTGTCTGGAATATATTTTGATTCTTTTCATTCCAAATTATCTGATTATGGTGTTAAATTTCCTTTTTCAGTCACAAAACTTAATTTATTTTCTGTGCAATGTGATAACAGAAATTCTTGTGGAAAAATGTGTCTGCTAGCGTCTTTCGCCATCGCAAACAAAATTTGTCTTCACAAAGTATTTTCAAGAAAATGTAAAGTAAATGAACTTGATGTATCAAAATTTTATAAGCATATTATATGTCGAGTGAGATCCTGCGACATTCCCAAAGTTAAAGAGAATCAATGTTGTCTCAAAATGTAATTTTAATAAATTGTGTGTCTAAATTTTTGCAAGAATATCGATCAAATACCCACACTTGTTCATTTAAATATTCTACCGCTATCCGCTCACCAAACTTAAATAGAATGATTAAATTAAAAAAAGGGGGCATCATTGTACATTGAATGTGCTTTTACTTAATTTTAGTCGTAAAGCGTATGCTTTAGCAGGCCCGAGTGCATAATTTGTTTATTTTAGTGCATAACACAAACCTATATTTGCCATATTCATAGATCTATTCACTGACCACACGTTATAAGGGTGTATACGCACACATATTTTCTGCAGAGAAAAATATAAGGATAGGGAGGAATGCATCAATAGATTTTTACTGGGTATCATGCTAGCATCAGCCAAGAGCAGGCGCATCTTTTTATGCGTCATGCCAGTCTTGGATGCTCATTTACATCTCATGATGAAGACTATTCGAATTTTTCTCCTCTCTATCTCTTTTATCTGATCAAGCGTGAGAAAGACATCCAGCCACTTAGATTGCGTTTGGATTTCCCTGAGAGAGAATGTACAAAATTGTCCACTCTTTTCTCAAGGAGTAGTTTCGTATTGTGTTTGTGATAATTAGTTGTCAAGCAGACTGGTCACAACTGTATTTGTCAAATTTTCTGCATGTTAAAAATGTCGATTGTAGCATTTTTATTTTAACAATTTTGACGACAACCCAAGAATGAAATTTTTTAATGTGTTGCTGGCAGTTTTTGCTGTCGGCAGTGCAATTGATCATGGTTTAATTTGGCGTGACTGCAAAACGTGTGTGTCAAAGAATTGCATCTTCATTCAAGTGGAAGAATCATACAGTTGTGTTGAGGAACACAACCTTTTGCAGCACGAATTCAAAAAAATCAGCCAGCTCAGAAAAGAAATGTCGGCGTTTTGAAAGTTTCATCGTTCCAAATAAAAGGGAAAGTGAAACATTCAAAGAAACATCAGTGAACTCAACCATGGTTCCAGCCACAAAACCGACTTTCTCTTTGGAATATCTAAACATGGCTTCATTGAAAGGTAAGGTATAACATTCTATATTGCAGCCAATCATCACACCTGAAAAATCTGCCATTAGTTTTTTTTGACCATTCAAACGATACATGTTTGTACAGCCAATCATACGCAACCACCTTCATCGACGCATCACCTTTCGTCATTGCAAGTGCAACGTACACGACACACTTTGCCAGTACAGGTGCACCTAATTTAGAGTCTCAAAAAGTAAAGCAAGAGGAAACAACAGGTTATTCGAGTAAGAGTGACTCATTCAATGAAAGTATCAATGAAGCTGCATCTACAGCGTCACAGTTCGAGTCAAATACAGATTCAGGGAAAGATTCATTACTTATACCTAGTGTATACACACCAAATAGCTGGAGCTTATTTACGAATACAGAAGCACCCCTTTCTTCCGCATATAAACCAGTAACAAGGCATACACACTCAAGCACAGCATCATCACCAAAACCTGTAGCTTCCATTAGCAGCATGTCAGCAAAAGAAAAATTTCAGCAGCCCACCAAACAACCAGAAATAAGTACAGAGGAAACATTCAGTCAGCTAGTTCAACTTATGTTGCAGACCACATCATCAAACAAGCTTGAAACAGATTTGGGTATGCATGTTGCTCCCAAACCTAATTATGCAAATACTCTACCATGCACATCGCAAGCAAAAGGATCATCATTGCCAGAAGAAGTACAAGCATCACTGCAGCCCACCAAACAACCAGAAATAAGTACGGAGGAGACATTTACCATTCAATCTATATTGCTGAGCACAACTCCAAGCAAGCGAGAAAAACATTCAGGTATTAATGCTACTAACAAATCTACTTATGATTTTACTCTACCAAGCATATCACAAGTAACAGGGGCATCATTGCCAGAAGAAGTACACACATCACAGCAGCCCACAGAACCTGTCCATGCTACTACCTTACAAGGCTCATCCAAACCTCAAAGATCTATTTTGGCAGAAAGAGTAAATGCATCGCTTCAGTCCACCAAACAACCAGAAATTATTTCAGTGAAGGTAGTAGAATTTCAACCTATAATTACCAACACAGCTTCTCCAAGCAAGCATAAAGCGGAAATTGTTTTGAAGCCTACTCAATTTGATGATTCGAGCTCAATTATTCCACCTTCTGAAGTTACTTTTATTCTTATTCTACAACTCCAAAAGTGAAGATGACTGCACTGAAAGCTTTAGAATTCACTGGAAAACAAATTGCAAACTCTAATTGGAATAGCTCTAAAATAATTTAAATTTGTTTTTTACCAAACTCAGCCACAGCAGCAGTCATAATTGGAGTAGGAATCATCGCCTGTAAGCGACATTGGGAGCTCCCTCGACTAGTGCGTGTAGCTGAAGTTTTTTGTACTTGCACTGGGAGTTTTAAATCGCGCCTATGCCTATACTTGTGACTCCCAACGTCCTTTTCACAGCCAGGAACGAGCGGGCCACCATCGACCTAACCTCATTTATCCCAGATCAACAGGAAAATACTAGTCTGCTCGATGCCGGGACAATGACAGGGATTCAGGCGCCTGGATTTAATCATATTGTGCATTCGTCTACATCTTTTTCAACTTCCTCATCATCTTCAATATTCGATGAAAGAAAGTGGCAAGTCCTAATCCGTTACCCTCCTTCCCACTTTGAAGTTAAACGCCTGCAGCAAAAATAAAGTCATTTATTTTGGGCTAACATTTTAATACATTTATGGTACAGCTACTTATAAGTGAAATAAATTATAAATTAAACACTATATCTTCCTAAATAATTTTAAAATATCCTTACAATGCACATCTTCAGCGTAGCGTTACGCTACACCACCACCCAGTCCACGAATTCCCAGCGCGCTACGTCACGTTCCACCTCAACTCCAGCGCCTTGCCGTTACGCCCCAACGGTAGTAACGGCTGCCACACCCTTTCGCGTGTTTTAGTGGCTTGTTCCTTACTACTCATATCCTACAAGGATGCCTTGAAATTTTTTCCACATTTTTTTAATCGCTTTGAGTTTGGTAGAAGTGGCAGGTTTGAATCCCTGCACAATGAAAAAAGACTGCAGGAATGTGTTTCAATAAATACAAATAAGTCGGAGGGAAACTACATTTGCATTTCTCAAAGACAGTTTCTTTCATTCAAGATTGAAAATGTTATTTCTTCAAAATCCTCATGTGCCAAGGAATTGGAAACAAAAAATGAAATTAAAATGTCTTCTTCCATCTCTCAAAGGAATGAAAACGACACTGAAAAAATTAGTGGTGTGGAAATTCAATCAATTTCATCTGACAAATTAATTCCAACCATTATCACACCCATAAATAAAACTTCATCTTTCACTGTGGTCAGTTCTCCAGAACCCATTAAAAAATATTCAATTTTCTCATCAGCTCTTCCCTCGACTTTATGTACATCTTTAACAACTCCATTGACAACAAGATCGATTTTTTTATATCGAGTCCAACCCATTTCTACAGTAGCTACCATAAAATCTCCATTTCTAAATCTATCTCAAAAATACATACATAACCTCTGCCTCCAACCAAATTTACGAATTTTACTAAAATTCCTTCAGCACTCACGTCAGTGTATGGAAAACTGAGCATGCAGGAAAACAAGAAATGACCATACGATGACCATACGATACGATTGAAAAGAATAATCTTAACGACTACTAACGACCAGCTTGAGTGCGTTCACATTCCATCCCATGTGTCAAGTTTGTCGATAAGCTTTCATGAATGAAAGTGAACTTTCTGACGTTAACAAAAATCGTAGAATTATTACACTAGAAAAATGTTCTAGTAGAGTCACAGCGGTAGTTTACACGAAAGCAATTACTTAATTACCATGATATAATTACGGTAAAACCTTATTCCTCGAGTTTTATCATACACAGTTACATTTTTATTTTGCCCATTACAAATCAATAATTCACTGATAGTATACATGCTGAAATGACTCTTTTTGTGAGGAGAGTGCATAATGTATTTGCATAAATATAATTTGCAATATATGCCTTCTGTGAGGGGAAATTACATAATGTAAGTACTTACATGATTATAACAACGGAAGTAGCATTGTAGCACACTATCCACAACATTTTCTGAAAAAAACACAACATTACGAAAGCGCTTAGCTTAAATATCACGCTCGAGTTTATTACAAAATAGTTTTCATTTTAAATAAATATGCGTTTTTGCTTCAGCTGTAATGTTAGTATTCAAAATCACGAAATTAAGCTGAGGTCAGCACAAAAATTAAAATCATTCGAGAAAACGTGAAAAAAATCGATAAAACTGAGGTTTCAGTCACCACTACTCATCCTTCAGTAAATTCTCGCTTATCCGAGTCACCGTCAAGTAATTAACTACAGCACCATGTCTGTCAGTATTGGAACGTTTAGAACCCTCCATTCTACTGGAAGAACTACCCGTTTACAAGAGTAATAAATGATGTATCATCCCCTGGAAAATGACGTGGTAAGTAAAAAACCAAAAAATCCTTATTCAAAACTCTAACCTGAATAAATTAATGTACTCTTCCGGGGATGTTAGTAAGACTGTCGTTTTTTCTTATCCAGGGGCTCAAGGTCCTTTTCAAAGTTTGTTCCGGATCCCTCCCCGAACTAAAAAACTACCGCCTTGTAAACCACCAATGGTATCATCTATTCCTTCCACGGTGGAGGGAATGATCAGAATTTAAAGTCTTTCCTGATATCGACAACAATTCCTTATCTTGGGTAAGCCAGAGACCAAAAGGTTTATCAATAGACAACATTCTGGAATTAGTTCACCAACCTGGCACCCCTCAAGGATTTGGTTTACGAGAAGAAAGCTTTCCCAATTTAATTCTTCCTCTTCGCAGCATCATCCCTCTCTCAAACATTTCAACATTCACAATTCTGGAATACTTGTGGAGGCTGGATCCACCAACTTCACTTTTACGCTCCGAACGAGCCCTCCCCAGATGGTTACACAGAACTGGAGAACTTAGTCTTGGAAAAGGTCCCGAATTTGAAAAATCTCAAAGTAAACATTCAGCTTATGGAAAATCAAGCAAGGACCAATTTATCACTAATCACGTCTCAACTTCCTGTGCGGAACTATGCTATATTCGTTGACAATTTTGGAGCTCACTGGAATCGTAGTGGAAAACTTGGGCTTTCTCAGAAGCACCCCAAATCTGGAACAACTTGCAATCATTATTAAATCTGGAGATGAAGCTTTTTACGGAGCGGGGTACGGCGAATTTGGACATTTTTATAAAGACTACAACTTCATTATGTCATCCACAACTGTTTTGGCATGTCCCAAGTTAACCTTCCTCGACTCTGGAGACTTCACATTGACTTCTCACTTTTGGACACTGAGAGATTGGAAGACTTAACTGAATGGATGCCAAACGTTGTCAATTTCACCGGAGAAGTTGGAGCTGCCAGTTTTACCGTGATGTGTGACAAGTGGAGAAAGTTACGTCAACTAAATTTAATTACCAGAGCGGATATCAATGACAAGATAATCCTTGGCTCCCTAGCACCTTGGAATCGAAGATATCAAGGTCAACTAAGGGCACCTAATATCACCAACCTAAGGGGTAATCAAAAATGTCAATATTTGCATATATTTATACGCACAAAAATACATTGTAAAACATTTTATATTCCCTAATGCTTCAAATTTAGATCTCTAAGTGCTCCAGATCCAACGCCCATTAAGAATCCTAATTAAGAACAGGAAAAGGAAGTCAGTAAGGATTACATTGCAAAGGTTTTGTTTGTCTGTGCTGAGCTTTTGAATATTTATAGCAATGACTTGGATAATCACATAGTAAAATAAATAAAGCTACTCATTTGGACATTTTTCAGTTTGTATTTATTTTGATTTCACTTGTTGCGATGAACATAAAGTGTAAAATGTGGATGTACACGTTTGTATATAGAAACGAAGGACATTTGGGCTTTTTTGAATGAAAAGGCAGGTTTTGATATAAAATATTGCCACCTGTGTTGCCTAAATAGTCAGTCCTTATCAATTCCGGCACAGCTTGATTGGTGTCATTCCAACTAAACTGAACGAATATCCTGAGCATCCCTTCCAGAAGTCCAATAATCTATCCAGTTGGATATAAAGCAAAGAAATAAAACATATTTGTAGGCAATGTTATTGTATAAAAATTAATGCAGCAACATACTTGCTAGTGGAAAAGTTGTCGAGTTCAAGAGATTTAGCTGGTTTTCCGAATTGATGCTTGCAAGCTGCATGTTTGCAGATTCACAGTATCTACCAGCAACTGACCACGTCTGAAAATAAAAAGGGCTTCAGAGACATGTATAAATATTTATTATTGTAAAAATTACTTGTAACAATTTTACCCTTGGAGTTGAGTTATCAAAATAGTAGGCTACCCCATCAGCAGTCCCGATAAACGTCAAATCAGTGATTTCACCTGCACCAGGAAATGATTTTCAATAAATGTTTCTTCTATTCCGTCAAATTAAACAAAAAAAGACTTGCCTGAATTTGTTATGTATGCTCCATATGCAGAAGTTAGCAGTATTGCAAATACGAAAGGAGTATTCATTTTGAAAAGTAATGTTTTGAATGCAGTGTTGAGCTGAGCAGCAGGTTCAAGTGTGACATTAAGGGAAAAATGTTTCTTGTATTTATACCTCCCCAGGTACCAATTTGGCTGCCAATGCAAAATATAATACTCAAAAATATGCGATTGCGATAATTGGGCACGTTAAATAAACAGCCACTCGGTCAGCAATATATTATCTTGAAAGTTTGAAAAATTTCCCACTTGTCAAAATATTGGGGTCACATGTCAGCATGTCAAAAACAAGTGAAATATGATCGTTGATAATAATGTTACTTATGACTTTTTTATGTAGCGATTTCATTAAAAGGCTTATTTTAATTGGAAGCAAGACCAAGAGATATGCTTACGTGAATAGTTATTATGCTGCTAAGTGTAAATCAAACTGTTATTTTCTGCAGATGGTTTCTGCTTGACTTATATAAAGCTCAAACATACATAATTACAGTGTTATCCCTTGTTTAAATATTGATTCAAGGTTTGGCGTATAATATTGTGAAAAGCTTTACATAAGCTTAACCTGATAATGCGATTGTAATTAAGACATCATTCCTCATCATCACTTTACTTTACCAGTCAACCAAACAATAATTAATAATTATAATTATAATGTTTAAAATCCAATAATTTCCCATGGCGCCGATGCACTGTAGTCACAATACAATGTGTAACAATTTATTATAATGATATGTTGGTAATCACAAGTTATACAAATGGTGAATATAAAATAAATGGAGAATTGGGAAAATCATGAAAGAATTTCTACTCCAATGTTGGAGTGTCAAGCAGAGTTTTGTTCTGGTGTCCTGAAAATAAGCAATTATTCAGATTGACAGATAAATTCCAATTTTTTGTAGTTGTTGCATAATTAGAATTTATTATTCCTTTCTAGTTTATCAAAAGTTAAAGGTTACATGACATTTAAAAATGACAACAAGTATTGCTCTACATAATAGCTTCATCAAGAGCCAATATTTCAGTGAAGTGAGTTTTATGAATGATAACAAATAAAAATGTTTCAGTATTTATACAACAGCAGAAATGCAAGCAAGCAACAAGGCGTCAAAATAAAATTGGCTCCACTTCAAGTCCAAAGCTGAGCTCCACGGAGCTATAAAAAGGTTCCGAGAATGAATAAAAAATCCTCATTGTGCAAATTTACCACAGACTGGCGTCTGTGATAAACTCAAATGGAAAGGTTTTTTATATCTACAAGCAGGTGCGATGAGAAAATAAATTCAAAAGTAATTCAAAAGTAATAAGTAATCTTTACCTTTTTGATTGTAAATGAACACATTTCCATAATAATTAAAAAACCAATTTTCTTGTAATCGCTCACTTGACACTGGTTTCATAAATAAAAGATGAGTACGCTGCATTAAGTGGTAATAAAAATGAGAATTTTAAACAGGCGTTTTGCCCAGTCAGTCTCGTTGTCGTTGGAGTGATTTTGAGTAAATTTAAATTATGTTTAACGTGATATCGTGGAGTGGTAAGGAGGCAAATGAGTTTTTTATCTTTAGTAAGTTTATTTTATGCGATAAAAAGGTGATATTTACAAAGTTTTCATCCTAATATCCTGCTAAAGATATAGCTAAAAGTTAGCCCGTGCTGGAAACTTTTTTCAGCGGGATTACACATAATTAAGTGAACACTTATTTCAATCAATACTTTTATAAGGTTTTTCGATTCCGCGCAATTTTTTTTAAATGCTAGAGCAAAACGGAATTTAAACTTTGTTGCAAGGATTTGCTTTGAAACGATACTGATGCTGGTAGTCGTTTTTCAAAAACAAATATTTCGATATATACGTATTTCTAACTGCCCATTCCAGAGCTTTTGGGGAATTGAACAACTCTTATGCAGCTAACTTCAATTATGTTTGTTATCAAACGACGAACTTGATCTGATCATGTCTTTAAAGACACTCCATTTGTAGCACTAATTCCTAAATCTACCTGATCTTATACAAAATTTAAGATTCAGATTCAAGTGAGTGAGCATTTTGCTGCAACCAAAATCATTAATGAAGAAAATATTCTCCAGGAAAAAAACTGCTCCAGCGAGCCCAAGCATGGAAAGAAAGCATAGATAAATGACAATTAGCTTATCAAAGTTGATAATATCAGGCCCTCCTCCACTCAATCTATCTTTTCGTCTCGAGTATATTAAATCCTCTTTTATCCTGTGCGGATCCCATTTCCGGTCAAATCCAAATTCCAGTACTAACCTCAAAGTTTTCTTTACCCAGACGCTATTTGTTAATCTAACATAATAAAAATAAATGTCAGGACGAAGGGGTTGCGGGACCACAGAGCATTTTACTCGTTTTCCCGAATTCATTTCAAGTTTTATTTCCTCCATCCATGTCTTAGTATCCGCAACTTTGTCATCCTGAAATAAAGCATATTTTTTCCCTCCTTTGTTTCCCAGAAGGTCTGTTGAATTTTCCGGAAAGTCGGTAAAGCTGGAATTGATCAAGTGTAAAATCCCAGACTGATTAAAATCCCCCTGAAATCTCTTTTCTGGTTTCACCGGCAAACCATCATAATCCCAACAAATTGTGTAACCGTGGAGGATCAACTCTTTGAGACTCTTAAATGTCTTAATTTCCACAGGTACGGTGGTGAGACTGGTTATCTTGTTTTCGTAAATCGACCAGAGACTGAGACCTGCGAAAACGAACGTGATGTAAAATTTCGATCTTGACATCGCCATCATAGAAGATTTCCTCATTGTCAATAATAAAATGACAAGAATCTCATCCAAAAAGAATGTTAATGAAGCTTCCCTCTTGTTAGCGATTGTGGATAAAGCAGCCACCCCAACCAGTAGAATGACAAGAAAGAGCCATAATTCCTGCCGAAAAGGGTCTGTCCACAATGAAACAATGTAGCCAGGTGGATCTGGTTGATTTTCCGACTCAAAACAGTAGAATGGCTGAACCGCTACAATTTTTAAGAAATGGAGGCTATTAAACTGATGCAGTTTCAACTTCCGCGAAGAAGAAGTTGTTGACCTGTATCCCCGCACAAAGTGGGGTCCACCACCTCGTTCTGTCAAAGGTATAATTCGTGTCGTGAAGTTATGCTCTGCAGCGAGCACAACAGGAAGCATGGACGAAATACCGCAATCCAATCTCTTGTAAATTATTCTTTTCCAATCTGATTCCTGAACAGACGGAACAGGGATTTTTTCACAAAACTTTCGCACAGTAAATATGATTTCCCTGTTGTTGGCATTGCGCAAGTTTTTCTTGTGGAATGCTCTGGCGTCAAGGAAAATCGAGGAAATGGATGTCATAGAGGTTATCTGTGGAATGCAGTATGAACCACACGCAAACTTCATTTTCAAGTTGGATGCATTTAAATCAAAAATAAATTTGAGAGCCGGAAAGTCTCGTAGTTTCCAGTTCTTTGAAGGTTCTTCAAGATAAGATCTATGAGAGATATTTTTCCTCAGAAAAATGATGACGGTGGACGGATACCAAAGTAGATTTATAAATGTTTCCCTTATCTCGTCCTCTTCGGTTTCCAACTCAACAAATATTATTGGAGTTGACTTGGAAAATTTAGTTACGGGTGAATCCACTTTTTCAGAAGTTGTGTTGTGGAGAGTAATTGTCTGAAATTGGACCTCTTCACAATCAAGAAAATGAAATGCCGAGTAAAAAAATACGATAAATTTCTCAGGAAACTGTACCAAAACTGGAAAATCGTTTTCCAAGTTGAATTCACAGCTTACACAACTTACCAAACTGATGACTAAGGAGAACATGAATAGAGACATTTTGAAGTTGTGGCTCCAAATACCGTCTCGACACTGACCAATTTTTGAAACACAAAATTTTGGAAGACAACAAGCATAATTATTTCGTGAAATATGTCATTTATACCGATTAAAACGTTTGAAGTTGTAAAGAGAGAAAAAGTTTGAAGGTGTAATGTGAAATGAAATGGATCGAAGTGATCGGATCGAAGTTTGAACATAAGTAGAGGGATAAAGTATTTATTAATATAAATACCCATCCTAGACGACGAGGAAGATAATGATGGTCAGTGGTTTTCCATCATTCCTTGGATCCGTACCTGGGGTGTTGTTATATCCAAGATAATCATTATGTGGATATCTTCAACTTGATCATGATGAAATAGTCATGATGTTGAAAAGAGAATACTGGTAATGGTCATGGAGGTATATAACTTCACATCACAATCATGTATCTCAATCCAAAGAAATATGAAGGTGTGAATTCTCTTTAAATTGCAGGGTCAAGCTTGTGAGTTGATTGTAATTGCACCAATCATTCCTCTCAACACGATATTGAAGTGTGCTATTTTTGTAATGTTATCCAAGTTAGCTAAAATGAAAATGCTAACTATGCATTAGATTAGTATTCTACATAATTGCAGTTATACTTTATTTTCATCTCGAGCCTCTTTTAGTAAATCCATGGAAAATGTATGTAAGCGCAGGTATTTCTGTATATTGAATGAGTGAGCTTTATGAATGGAACCAAATAAAAATGTTACAGTATTTATACAACAGCAGAACTGCAAGCAGGCAACAGTTCCTCAAAATTGGCTCCCTTTCAAGTCCAAAGCTGAGCTCCACAGAACTATAAAACGTTTCCGAGAATGAATAAAAAATCCTCATTGTGCAAATTTAGCAAAGGCTGGCGTCCGTGATGAACTCGTACGTAGATAGATTTTATTTCCGTGTTGACGAGTATGAATGAATTACAACATTTATTGTTCTTATTACCCTAACCCTATAAAAATTTAAAATAAGTGAATAATCTTCACATTTTGGATTCTAAATGAATTCCTTTCCATAAAAAAGAACGTTCTCGTAATCACTCAAATCCTTCTCGTAATTGCTAACGTAAAACTGGCTTCGTTCACAAAACTTGAACACGTCGGGGAAAAGTTGGCAAAATGATTAGGGGAATTCTAGTTTTAGATAAATGTGAAGGTGTGAACTTTATTTAAATTGCATGATCCTGCTTGTATTTGGATCCTGCTGTTTTGAGCACAATATTCTCATGAATAATTACATGATGCATCACATGGCTGACGTCACACCATGCAGTTATGCAATAGCATAATGCACCTAATAATCTATCACGATTATTCCAGCCCAGTGCATCTGGAGAATCATGCAGCAAGTGCATGATCTTACTAAGGAAACGCCNTTCTCATGAATAATTACATGATGCATCACATGGCTGACGTCACACCATGCAGTTATGCAATAGCATAATGCACCTAATAATCTATCACGATTATTCCAGCCCAGTGCATCTGGAGAATCATGCAGCAAGTGCATGATCTTACTAAGGAAACGCCTTAGTACTTTTCCACTAAAGGCGTCGGCACAATAACTATAAGGTTCCATATTAAATATGAATATGTATACTGTCTCTAGTTAAGCTAGTATTTACCTAACTATTATCCGGGTATATAAACCCGCGTATTTAACACATTAATTGTGTCAGTTCGGATTAGTTACTTTAACTCTGCTCTTCTACCTTCAACTTTACTACTTGAATAAAATATATATTTCTGCCTCTTCAACCCTTTGGTTCCCGAGGATAGTTTCTTTACAGAAACATAACACATAATTCACACCATTAAAACACTCTCAATTTACATTATGAAAGTTGTTCTTGCAATGAATCATGAATTAATCCCACCTCATAGGAATTTCGAAAAATTAAATCCTGCAATTGATTTAACTGCATTACCAGCAATGATTCCGTTGAAATTGAATAAAATATATATTTCTGCCTCTTCAACCCTTTGGTTTCCGAGGATAGTTTCTTTACAGAAACATAACACATAATTCACACCATTAAAAACACTCAATTTAATAGGGTGTTCGACTGAGTGCATAGTGTGTTCGAATGAGTGCATAGGGTGTTCAACTGAGTGCATAGTGTGTTCAACTGAGTGCATAGGGTGTTCAACTGAGTGCATAGGGTGTTCTACCATGTGGTGTGAAGGTGTTCTAAAGTCCAACAGGAATTTACGAAACGACCCTTAGGGGTGTTTTACTGAGTGTGTAGGGCGTTAGATTGTGTGTAGGTGGTGTACCTGAGAGTGTATAAGTTGTTCTACCAACTGCATAGGATTTGTTTGTCTCAAGTCCAAACGGAGCAAAGATACGACACGATTGGGTGTTCTACTAACTGAGATGTTTAGAACAACACGAAAAAATTGTTTTTATAGATTTAGCAAGAATTAATGAGTTATAGGCGATTCGTATTTCCATATGGGTGCATAGGGTGTTTTACTGAGTACATGGGGTGTCCTACTGAGTGCCTATGCACTTGATGTAATCACCGAAAAAAAGTTCCATGGATGAGACGCAGAATGTGAGCATAAACATCAAAGATGTAGTAGTATAGTGCAACCGAAAAACGAAGAAATCGTTAATGATTTTCGGATGTTTGAAAAACCTTCGGAAATGTCTGATGTTCTCCATTTTTAGTTTCGTAATCCAAAACTATTGAAAGCAATGTTCAAATACTCAGTTTTATCTATTTGTGAGATTTGGAATTATAAGATGTGCCCATATCAAGCATACAGTTTCTGCACAACTGAAATGATATATACGGGGGTATTAATAAGCAAAATTCTTTGCCGCACCTTAAACTTCTAGGATAAAGAGGAACCCATCGTCATATACGATCAAACTTTCACTCCGCAGAAAAGCTTTGTTTAAAAAAACCGCGATATTGCATGCACAAATCAGCATATGGTACAAATATTTCTATTTGCAAAATTGTGATGCTTTGATCTGTTTTTGGTGATAAAGTACAGGGATTGCGCAAACATTATAGTTTATTCTTGTAAAACATATGTAGGGCATTAGAGATCATGGATATAACTTATAAGAGGAATGTATGGACATAATCTTATCGTAGGAATTGTATTGATTTTTGTTCGACAGAAAGAAGTTGCGTATTTAGTAAAACAATTAATATCAAGTTCACTATTTATTTAAACACACGGGAAGTACTTGAGTGAATTGCAACATGACTCCAGAAGAACAAACCTCACGATTGCAAGGCGTCATCAGAAATATGATGTCTACTGACCATCGTCAGAAACAACTGAACTTTTCACATGTTGCAGGCAACCAGCAAGCTAAGGATGCGTTTCATGATTTCATCATAAAGCCAGAACTTGGAATAATTAACGAAGGAGCTGCTTTTCGATCTGTACTTTTGTACGGTCCGCCTGGAACTGGTAATTTATTCAGTATTTTATTTACGAAAATTATTATGATGTTCTTATAAATCTTTATTGTTTACCAGGAAAAAATTTTCTTATGCAAGTGCGCAGTAGGACAAGCAGAGATTGACACACAAACCAACTTTTCTTTCTACGACGTTCGACTTTCAGGAATTATTTCAATAATGGCAGGGAGAACCCATGGTTGTGTAAAGCTTATGTACTATATTTATTAGGTTTGAAATATAATCAATTATCATGCTTATATTGTACTTAGATTCGCTCACAAGTAAGCGAAATGATAATGATGGTTCATCAACGGCATACTTAAAAGCGGAACTGCTGGTAGCGATATCAAAGTTGGAGCAAGTCCCACATGTTTACCTAACAGGAGCAACGAACTTGTAATCCTGAATACGTAGATAGTTTGAAATATTGAAAGTAATTTAATTTTCAAGTATGACTTACAAGATATTAAATAGGCCACACAAGCTGGACAAAGGTTTCGTTAGACGATTCGATTGCAAGATTTATGTCGGCTTACCAACACGTGTAGAACGTGTTTTAATCTTTGACGTCCTTATGAACGACTTTCCTGATGATGTGTGCTTTCACGATATCGCTACGGCGAAACTTGCGAAAACTACGAATAGGTATGCAGTCACTAAACATGGAATTATACTTTGTTTCTTGTTTCTCTTTCTGTTATTCCTCAATAACAACTTCTCCGGTTGCGACATTAAAAGTCTCATTCAGCGAGCGAATTATGAATCACTGGAAACTGAAACTTTGAAATGCGGAGCTGCAGGAAGATGCATTACAATGGTGAGCCAAATTCACTTAATTCAATATCATTGATTTCTAACTAGATTTATTTCAGATTGACTTTAAGAAAGCTCAGTTGAAGTGTAAACGAGTGGAAGTGGAGGATATGGAAGAACTACTTGATTTTCGTCGTAAAAATGGATTAGTACTCGGCGTAGGTACAACAGATGGGGATGTGTACGAGAGTTGGCCCATTGGGGTGATTTATTTACAAATACGTATGTGTTTTTTTAAAGAAATGTTCTCTAAACAATACTAACGGATTGATTTGCATCATGTTTAGCGGCATCCAGATTGCATGACGATTTTGCGCTGCTTATTTTGCTGTTGGTTGTAGCTGTTGTGTAAAAGATCGTAGGATTAGGAGATGCTGAGATAACTGTGCAAAAAGAATATGTATCTTCTCTTATAAAATCCAAGTAATTACTCGCAGCAAAGATAACCTCAGATAGAAGTAAACCCAATGTAAAATTAAAACCCGTGAGGTGCGATATTCATTACAAAAATTTGTTACATGTTCACGAAAATTAATAGTTTAATGTTAAAGAATTCATATTTTTATTTTCTAGCACCTTTTCCTGTATATTACAAGCACTGATACTTCTTATCATAAACTTTTGCGTTCATAGCATAATGAATGTATAATAATTAGTTTTTGAAATTAATTAAAGGATAAGATAGTATTAATCAAACAATATCAATCAATTGAGTATATAATTCAAATGTGCAGTGTGATTTAGCAAGAAACGCATTGGAAATTAAAGAATAACGACAAAGAAGTTTGTTAAATTAATTATTGCAAGCTGGCCGCGAATTCTTCAGCAATTTCGAACATGAGAAACTTATCCAAGTTACTTGAAAGCATACCCAAAACAAAAATATCGCCATAGTTAAGGGATTTGTAAATCTTTGACGTTGTGTCATGACCAGTGTACAAATAAAATTGAAGTTGGATCTTTCTAGCAGGCGGAAAT
This sequence comes from Sinodicranocentrus sp. ZH6, assembly GCA_027743935.1. NCBI lineage: Eukaryota > Metazoa > Arthropoda > Collembola > Entomobryomorpha > Entomobryidae > Sinodicranocentrus > Sinodicranocentrus sp. ZH6. Next base: position 31,260 of record JAHZNA010000113.1, read on the forward strand.
ATTAATGGAACTACGTCTAGAATTAGGGAAACTACCGATGCAAGTAAAACGGATGGAAGTAGAATCCAGAGAAAGAAGAAGGAATCACTATACAGCTGCATCGCAGGTAGTTGGCAAAGGAAGTCATAATCCACATTATTGCCTGCAATAAAGTATATTTATCTCAACAGGTAATCAAAAATATGAAATTCAGTAAAATATATATTTAACGAACCTGCAGGGGAGAATAACACAGCAGTGCATTTGACGGATAGTGAAAAAATATCAGCGAAATATGCTTCAGACTGCAACGCATTATTTGTAAGAATGGCAGCAACATAGGTGAACCCATAGTATTGAAATTTATAGTTAAGATAAAAGTTTATAATCAAAAAATTTAAATACAGTATGATAATACTGCACACTTCGCAAACAATTTATCGAACCATGTACAAATTGTTGGATCCCTTGGTCTCCACCAAGCGTCTAAGTAGCATTTTTTTATGAAACTTAAATTTCTCCTCGTCAAGGAAAGGTCGAGATAACTCACGAGACATGTACATCATTTTTCCTCCTTCCCAGTGATTCCCAGTCAATAAATGCGTCATTTATATAATTTTATAGATAACACAAATGGTAGGCTTTCAAGGAAACAATACATGCTTAAAGTTAACGAGTATAAGAAGAAGTTCAATGCACTTAAATCATCCAGTGAAACTGAAAATATTGAAACTGAAAATGTTGAAACTGAAACTGATACTTTGGAACAAAGTTTGCAAAAACTTAGAGTCACACAGAAAGATTTAGCTTCGATGATGACACTAAGTCATGAAGCTACAAAGCATTTTTTGAAATACGTCGATGACGTCCGGGAGTTTGGTAATGAAACCAGTCTACAATATATTATACGATAAATTAAGACGATACGTGGACATTATGTTGCGTTTTTGTTGTTGTAGACGACGACGAAGCATCAGATTGCGAAGGTTGGAGTGATAAGGATTTTGAGAACAACCACGAACATATGACACAAAACAAGGATGACAACGCAAAAAATATTGAAAGTTGTTTGAAACCCGTAGAGCACGAAATGCAACAAAAGGAAGATGACAACGTATCGTACCCGCCAACCCGCCAACACGGCTTTGTTGTTTAGCTCTTATTGAATTAATTTGTAAATTAATATTTGTACTGATAAAATTAATATTTATATATAAAAATTATATCAAAAGAAAGAGTAGAGTTTTAGTTTTTACCACATGTAAATAAAATTGTTTAAAAACTCACCAGTACACATCAAACTAGGAACGGAAAGTTTGATGGTCTCAACCTCATCGGTCCCAGTCTACACATAATATAGTCTTAGTGTAGTACTGGGCTTGTACCCAGGCAAGCTAATTATTTATTTAATAATAAAATGGATTCACTGGATGAAACTATTTCATCACTTCCAAACCTAACTCATGTTGACGATTTGTATTTTCAATACCATGAGTCTATGCCTGAGATATCCCAGCCGGCTAGAGAAGGAGGAGAATGGATAAAATCATCAGCTGATGACATTGACATTGTAGTGGACTCTATCAATGATGACAAGACTTTAGATGAAGACAACACTTTCATGGAGGTGCCAAATCTTCCACCTGGACTAAGGTCAAAAGGGATCCTTATCTGTCATCAAAATTTGAATAGTATTCGCAACAAGTTTGACGAAATTAAATGGTTCGTGGACAGTTTCCAGCCTGCAGTTTTTGCGTGCACCGAAACAAAACTTGACTGTGATCGTGATAAAGACTGCATGCTATTTATTAATGGTTATAATATGATTCGAGTGGATAGGAAAGACGGTAATGGAGGTGGCATTTTAGTGTATGTCAATCAAAACTTCGATTACGAAGTAATTGATTTTCTTAAATTTAATTTAAAGCCAACAGTGTGTGAAGTGTGTGCGATTAGGATTCGCAAAGTAGGCATAAAACCTTTTAACATATTAACGTGCTACAGACCACCTTCGAAAAACATAAAAGAGTTTATTGCATATTTTTATGAGCTGAATCAAGCTATAAGTTCATCTGAGATTGAAACTGTGATTGTAGGAGATCTAAATATTGATCTCCTGAAAAGTGATAGTAGTGATAAGAAAGATAATCATCATCATAGTTTTTACCGAGTATGTAGGGAGCTAAGCATTTGGCAGCTCCTCAGCAGTGCCACTCATAACAAAGGTGGACTGCTTGATCATATACTAGTAACAGATAAGAAGTTTTATTCTATTTCCGGTCACTTCTCATATGCAGGATCAGATCATGATCTTTGTTTTACTGTGAGAAAGTCACACAGACTAAAATACGCATCCAGAATGATTATGTGTAGAAATTGGAAGAAAGTAGACTGGAAAATAGTAAAAAATGAGTTAGCGGTAATAAATGGAAAGTTAGCAAGTGACCTAAATGAAGAAACAACTAATAGTGCATATCTTAAAAGAAAAGTTGACAGGGAATTTACATTTATTAATGAAAATGTGATGAAAGTGATAGACGTGCATGCACCACTCAAAAGACGTATTGTTAAGGGAAAATTTAGTCCCTGGTTTAATTCAGAAGTAAGGGAGTTAATGAAAGAAAGAAATCAGTTGCACAGAAAAGCAAGAATAACTAATGTATCAGATGATTGGAAAAATTACAGACGGTTAAAAAATAGAGTGACTGCTCTAACATTTGCTAACAAGAAAGCTTATTTTCTTAAAGCATTTGAAGACTCATGTAAATCAGAAACACTGTGGAATACAATCAATAAGTTGACTTATTTTAGACAAAGAGATACACAACCTATTACATCGTTGATTGATAACAATATTAAGATAGTGGATCAAGATGAGATATGTGATAAGTTGGCGGATGGGTTTGTTGTTAAGAATAATGAACAGAATAATGAGTATAGACATAAACTCAACGATAAAATTGCGGAATATTGTCGTAACTTTAACTATGATGAAAGTTTAAAGGAAGACAATGAACCAGTCATAGTATCAGGGAAGGAAGTAGAGGACTCAATTAATTCAATGAGTTCAAAGAAATCTCATAATCCAACTAGTGTAGTACCACTTGTGGTTATGAAAAACTGTGGAGTTGTCTTTGTCAAATTGTTAGTATATTTATTTATGACTATAGTGAACACAAATTGTGTGCCATTGCAATTCAAAAAGGCAAGGGTTGTACCACTGTACAAGGGAAAAGGATCTAGACAAAGCAAAATGAACTATCGACCGATATCATTGCTTATAGACTATTGTAAGATTTTTGAGAAATTCCTTTCTCTAAGAATCCAGTCTAGGATAGAAGAAAAATTAAGTGACAATCAACATGCGTATAGAAAAAATAAATCTTGTCACAGTGCTCTTAAAATTTTAACAAATGATATTTTTAAAATGATTGACAAAAGTAAACATAAAGTTGGTGCTATTTACATAGACTTTAGCAAGGCATTTGACTCAATTGTTCATACACGTTTAATAGAAAAGCTAATGGACGAGTATAAGCTAGAACCGTGGCTGATTAAGGTTATGCAGGATAATTTTAGTGATAGAATTTTTCATATTAATGCAAATGAAAAATGTTATCCGCTGACAAGAGGCATATGTCAGGGTTCGGCAAACGGTCCACTGACCTTTAGTCTCTACTTGAATGACATCTGCAGGGTCATTTCCATCCCCTTCTTAATGTATGCAGACGATATAGTCATTTATACGCACGGGGTAACGCTAGAAGAAATAGTAGATAAGCTTAAAATAGAGATGGAAAAAATTCAAACCTGGTGTGCTGAAAACTTCATGCTAATAAATTATGAAAAAACAAAGTGCATGTTTTTTCACAAAAACCAGGACTTAACAATAAAAAAAGAACCTTTAAAATGTATTGAAATTAATGGACAAAGTATTGAGAGAGTATACTCATTTAAATACTTAGGCTTGCATTTAGACACTAGCTTATCGTTCACACTTCACTATGACTCCATTATGGAGAAGGTTTGTAGTAGGCTTAAGTACCTACGTGGTTTCAGAAGATGCTTGAACGAAAAGTTAGTAAAAATAATGGTAAATGCATACATACACTCAGTAATTGATTATGGGCTGGATATTTGGGCTGTTCAAACAGATCTCCTATTAGAAAACTTGCAAAGAAAGATTGATAACTTTCTTTTTGATTTTCAACTGCCCAGTCTCAGAAGAAAGCGTTTCAAACGCTCAGAAGATGATTTAGTTAAAGTTCGTAGGAGTTTACATTTCTTATCTGTCAAGGAAAGGAGAGATTTCGTAGTGTTAAAAAATGCATATCTAGATTTTAAGGACAAGAAGCTGGAAATTTCACAAAGGCGTTCATCTAGACAGACTCCTTTAGTGAACATGCCAGAATTCAAAAGTGAATCTTACAGAAGGTCTTTACATTATAGATCTGTAAAATTATGGAATGACCTTCCCAAGACTCTAAATATGGAGAATGTAGGTTTTGGTGACTACTTAAAATATATTCGAATCAAGGTTCAACAGGCAACAACTTGATAGGGTCACTTAGTTATGTATACGATAAAGTTACAAATTGTTTAAATGTTAGGAATGTTTGTAATTATATAATTTTTGCTTTGTATTGTTAATTTTATTAATTTACCCCCTAGCTATTAGTAAATGATATAATGAACGGTATGATGAGAGGTGTCAGTGTTGGAAGAACAGTGTATTACTGAGAACATGTAGACACGTTAATAAAGAA
>JAHZNA010000114.1:0-19712 GCA_027743935.1 Sinodicranocentrus sp. ZH6
AATCATTCAATATTCCTGCCTTTTGCTACTCAATTTCTGACATACTTTTTCGGTATTGATTTCATAATGGATTAATCCAACAACATGCTCCTAGCTTGAGCTGTGCATGTAAACTTTGAAGAAGAGATATTGTCCACGAGTCCAGTGAAAATGTTGGCGGTACACGCAAGCTAGTAAGTATAACGATGGGACTGGCATGAATTATTTTAACCGATTTGCACAATTATGCGATGACTCGGTTCAATATAATTAGCCATGTTGTCGCTGATTTAATACGTCTTGTGAAGGTTTCAGTTAAGCATCGTTATGTCACAATGCATCAGATATTGACATAATAGCCATCATGGTGCATAATACATGGAGGACAAGCGAGATAGGACATAAGATTTTGTACATTAGTATTATGTACGTGCGTAAATCAATATCAGTCAGTTAGAACTTGTCGTGTTCTGGAAGTTAATGTATTTATACCAGTATTTTCATGGGGTTGCATACTGGCACATATTTGCTCATGCATTTATGTGAAAAAATTGCTCTCATGGAGAGTCTTGATGCAATACAGAAAAGAGGGATTTGAGCTAATGTGGAATGGCATTCCATTCTTTTGTGTATAAGCTGTGGCATTTTGCTGCTTTTGACATTCACAATAACTAATGCTTAGTGATAAAAAACAGTCACTGTTCTGCTATGGTTTGTCACAAGAACATCACAAAGAAAAAGACCTTGAGGTGTCTAGCTCGTTCTTGTGATTAGGATGATGTGATGAGCTCAAAAAAAACTATGAAATTGTGCTAATGGGATTTGCTATATAGGCTCTTCGATGCAAACATTACGTTTTGTTTTGGCTAGTGGTGTGTAGCTCAAGACATCATAGGTGATATAATGATCTTGAGATTTTAATGCGCTTCGTACCCGTGTAGGTTAATTATGGTTAAGGTGGGTTGCTGCATTGGGAGGTTGCTCACAAGCAATCAGCGTTGCATAACTTTATTATGTGCTTATTATTGTTTGAAGGAATTGTCTCGTTATGGCGTTTAGGAAAAGTTTGTCAAAAAGGATGGGCTCATTGTACATTCGTATTAATTTAGGTATTTTAGCAAGGCGTGTTAGACACCTGTAGTTGGTTTTTAAATTTTAAATATCATGTCAAGTTATGCGAACCATCGGTAATGTGTCCGTATAGAAATGCAATGCACGCAAAATGATAAATAACTAATAAGTAATAAATAAGATCTAATTATGTCGAAATACGAAATAAGTATTCAAGGCAAAGAAGATTCCCTGATGGGAAGTTTCTTAGTTTATTCACTCCAAAATGGTTGAATTTCCACGAGACATATGAAATGAGATTTTGCCTCTGTAGTGCATTTAAATGGAACTTTGTAAAAATTATAAAAACATTTTCCCCTTTTCATAGTTTTTGTTTTTATGAGAGTTTGCAGGAAAAATCTTCCCATGAAGTACATTTAAAGCGGAATCGGAATTACTGTGTCAAATCAATGCACTTCATAGGTCACTAACTAGGAGTTCATTGGAGTGCACCTTCTACGCACTAAAGAATTATGCCCTCGATCGCCCACTCGTCAATTCAGATTTTGAACTCAAAATCCGATTGGGACTGACACTAGGTACTCTGATGAGGGTCACAATTTGGTGCTGCGAATTGCCATCCATCTGGAACAATTTGTTTACTAACTCTCATTTAAATCATAAAATAAAATAATTCTCAATTTTGTTCACATTGACTATGTTTGACTTTATTTACAACATATTAATTACACACAACTCAAAAGCATACCATCCAGCAAAGGACTTCGGATAGCGGAACCTTTTACTATTCCATATACAAACATTTTATAAGCATTCTCTACGTTTCATGAAGCTACAACGAATTTCACCGCTCCAACACAGCCTTCGAAAGTTTGAACTATCGTATTCATTCAATAGTTCTTACTTAAAATGTACGTCGTCATACAAGAAATTCGGTGCGTAGCCGTCATATCTAGGTGTTTCGTAATAAAGTGATCTTTTCGGTCCGATGCCTCGTATTCCTTGAAACCATAGTTGATAATGTCGTTCCTGCATGTCACTGCATCGAGCTCTCTACAATAATAAAAATACAAAATGAGCAATCATTAAAGAGAGAATTTTCAAGTTCTGACGACGTGCTACCATATTGCATGACATTTAAAGTGTCTTAATTATGTTAATAATGTGATTAGTACAAGAAAGTATTTTGAATTTTGAACATGTCGGAAACAAGCTCGAGTCAGCAATAATTTTTTTAAACCCTACATTCATCAAGCCCAAAAAATCTTACATCAAAATATAAAAATGTCGGCAACTCTTTCATCCATGATATTGACCTATATCAATATACAAAGCGGAAACATCTAGCATGAATTTTATCTCGAACAAAAGATGGGCGATTTTTTAAAAGTATAGAATAGAAAAATTCCAACATTGTGCATGTGCATTGCAGATTGCAGCGCACAAGCACACACCATGCCAGCAAAAAAATATGCACATCTCCATTGATTTTTGTATTGCATAACCCATCACATTGCATATAAACATCGGGAAATATCGGAAAAGTACTTTCACATACAAATGACAAATTCAGCATAGTAAAATCGCCATCAAGAGCAAAACGTCTTAAATTAATTTTATTTTAAAAAAGCATTGATAACTCCTAATATGTACCTGCTTCCATTGTTTCGAACATTCGATTAAATCTTGGTAAAAATATTTGCATTTCGTATAAGACATTTCTCGTCCATACGCCTCACAACAATCAACCCATCTTAACTGAAACGGTAAACACTGTGGATCTCCGTCATGATGACCAATCTGTGCGGTTAAATCAGTAAAGGGCGTTCGGAGAATTGGAGCAGAGAGTGTATCTGTCTCCGGTGGACGGGTATAAATAATCCCCATGATTTACCTGTAATGATTAATTGCATAGTTTTACACACAAATACGCAACTACAAGCTAATTTCAATTAAATGTAAACACAACTTACAGATTTTTCAGGATTTCCCTTTTACGCAGTTATCGCTATTTTGTTTCCTACCTCTGGAGAAACAACTGATTCTCTCCAAATATTATGTACCTTAAAATTCGCCGCTGTTTTGCTAATGTGATATCCATATCGAGCTCTGCATGTGGATGCGATCTACCGTCAAATATCCTAATGCACAAGTTCACAACAAAAGTACGATATTCTCAGCAATGTGCTGCATGCACAAGTTTTATACATAAAATTCAGAAAGGATGTTTTGTGAGCTCACAAGTACATCTACAGTACATAAATTGAAAAAAGGAAACAATCGACCGTATTTAATTATATAGGTATATGGAATGCAATGTGCATAATTTTATGCTCAAAGCCAACCAACCTGTGTGTAATATTCAGACATACTGAAGTCATACACAATACACATATAAAAGGATTCATTCAACTTCTCTTCACTTGTTCGCTGTTCATTTTAAGTTGTACAATAAGGCATATCCTGTGCAGTCTGGCGAATGTACCCAAATCCTTAGTCCTTTTCTCATTTTGCGATCAGGATCACGTATGAAAGTCAAGTCTTTGACTCATCCAGATGTGATGATGATATCATCTGTGTATATATTTCCTACACATAATGTTACACATATTACAAAACTTTTTGTAGATATACGCGAATAATGTGATGAGCACGAGATACACTGAAAAGCGAGATCTGTCTGATATTCCTTCGGGTGGAAAAGGAATGTACAAATGTATATATCTTATGTACACAAGGATTTGCGATCCTTGAGCATATTGTTTTGCTAACCGACCGACTCATTCTTGCTATATACAGTTGCTCGTTTCGTTATGCACAATGCACATATACCTTGTCTCACACTAGCCAGCTCAATGCATGCATTGCATATGTCCAACAGAAGTCCACAGAAAATCCTAATCATGCATTAAAGATATGCAGAGACGATGATGTGAAGTGGCTGTTGTGCATGAAGGAGGTTGATCATTCAGTCAAGAAGACGGTGAATTTGATATGAAGGGCAAAATTAATAGTCTGCTAGATTAGTAATTTTTGAAACGCTCCTACACACATACCATCACACCACATACCTGTCACTTGACGGAATTTGAAGTCACCTTTTTCTTTTGTTGAGAAAGAGAAGAGGACAAAACTGATGGTCTGTATGTTTATGTATAAATTAGAAAATATTGTGGTGCAAATTACTATACATCTGTCTGCATAGTTGAGTCACCACAATCAGCAGTGTGATGAGAATTGGCAGGGAAAAGTACATTGTGAAAATACTTTATACTTAAAAATAACATTCAACAGTACCATATTCTTAATTATTGACTTAACAGTGTCATCACTTGGGTGTCCTAGAGAGGTGCATATTTTATTTGTGGATGTTTCAGTATTCTTTTAAACAAAGCAGGTTGTTGTTGCTACTACTGCATTGTTGTTTTGTGTGTGGGTGGGTGGAGTTTGGAGAGTTTTTGAGTGACAGCAAAATTCTGAATTGTCGTTGTTGTATATATCATATGCGATTTGATTTCTTTTAAGTAAGTGTTCATTAGAGAGTTTTTTTAGAAACGCTCATAAAAATTGTGCATTAGTGAAAAACAGCTGATACTTTTGAGATTGACGTCTGGGGAAGAATTTTTGCTCAAAGTTAAATGTGAAAGTTGATGCAGCTCATGTAAATCACTTGTGACTTGAAATTTGTAATCCGCATGTTCTAATTGGAAATTGTATAACATTAGCCCGTGATCGTGATATTGATTTGCTGGAAATATGCTAGAGTCTACTACTTATAGAGATATAAAACGTCTAAAGTTCGGAAAGGCTTATTAAGTAATAAATATTAGTAAACAATTGTGAAGTATTATCCCGTCACGAGTGACTTTGATTATTTCGAAACGAATCTACGTTCCGAAAAACGTCGTGTACAGATAACGTTATAATTTATAATGGGAAGTGCTTCAGAACTCATCATGTCATCAAACAGTTTTGGTAGACATGGAAAGGCTACTGCTGCTACTACTACGACAGATGAATCCGATAATGTTTGGTATGAATTTTTATTTTTTGGCTTGAATTGACCTGATTGCAAAATGCGGCATAATAACGAATAACATACATTTAATTTGGATTTGCAGGTCATCCATTCTGAGTGAGGTTCGGTCAAATGCATCTGTGAAGTTGCCTTCCGGAAAATCCATCGTTGTTTTAGGTATGTAATTAGAGTCTTTTAGTATTTATGCACGTTTAATTAATATGTGGCCACCCACGACCACACCGTTTCTAACTTAAATGTGTTTTCCTAATGATCAATATTTATAGGAGATAATGAATCAGGAAAGACTACCCTAGTTGCCAAACTGCAAGGAATAGAAGATCCAAAAAAAGGGTGTGGGTTAGAGTACGCATATGTAGAAATCAGAGATGAATATAGAGATGGTATGTGACGTAATGAATTTAGAACATTTTTTAAAAGCTTTAACGTCATTTTTAGGGTAAAGGTGCCAAAGATGGTAACTCACTATTGCTAATTTTACTGTCTACAGATTCAACACAACTGGGAGTATGGGTACTGGATGGAAACCAAAGCCATTCTCACCTTCTTCGTTTTGCTTTGACGGAGAAAAGTTTAAGTAACACTGTAATAATGCTAACTGTGTCCATGGCTAGCCCGTGGTCCATAATAGATCAGTTGCAATTTTGGGCAGGGATACTTCACGACCATTTAGACTCACTTAACCTATCCCCCGATTCAATAAAGGACTACCGGGAAAAATGTGTACGGCGGTGGTTGGATTATGTAGAACCTGGAGATGAGTTGGATAATATTGTGTCTGGAAAGCAGAATAACAGTAACAATCCAAGGAATTCAAAAAATCTGGAGGAAGAGCCTATTCTACCTCATAATACACTAACAAGGAATACCGGCCTTGATATCGTGGTTGTTGTAACGAAGGTTCGTGAACGATTTGACACGCTCTTTTTGACAGCTACGTTGCGAATTTAAAGTGTGACAGTAATGAATTTTGTCTACGGTGAGTCTTTGGGATTTTTCTAAGAAGGGTGTTCAACACATTTTGAATTCTCTAAATTATACGTTATGGTTGGTTCTAATTTTTAGTCCGGCTGGCTGGGATAATGAGAAAAAGATGGCCATTCTGCAGGAAAATATGACGAATATCAAACCAGAGGACTTTTACAATGAAATAATTCAGAAGCCTGTCGTCACCAGAAAAGTAAGCTATTGTTTCTCTTCTTCTGTGGTTATATTCCATCGTTTTAGTTTGAATGAAATTATAATAATTGATACTTTATATTATATAATTTTAATGTAGGCCGTGAACAGGGAGGTTGAGGTAGAAGTCGAAGACGAGCAAACGTTCCTAGAAAGACAGTTGACGCTAATGCAGCAACAAGCGGCAAGTGCGAAAGACGCAAGGTTATCACCAATAAATATTTCTAAAGGAAGTACGCCTGATAAACGATCGTCGTTAGGTCTTCCCTCTTCTTTAGCTAACACTACACCGAAAAAAGTAAGCAGTTATGGCAAGCATGTAGGCACCTGGGCATTTCTTTCAGTGCGTGCATTACATTTTATCTTATCTTATTTTTTATCTTCTACGAAAGGGTGACTCGACGAGTTCAGAGCGAGTGTTAGCAAACTTCTTTAACTCTCTTTTGAGTAAAAAGACCGGCGGATCACCGAGTGCACCAAACAGCCTAAACGGTAAGTATAAATATCAAAACGTATCTTAACCCATCAAAAAGGGGACTGAATAATGAATATAAATTTAATGAAAAAACGTCATGCGTTTGAATTTAGATACCTCGAGAACTGATGCAGCAGCAGAATTGGACAGTTTAATCAACAAGAAGAAATTAAACAGTCTGAACTCCTCGGATTGCTAGTGTACCATTGTTCCAAAAATAGACTTACACACACTACTACAGGCAAGTTGCTAGCTATATGAATGAAAAGCACATTTGACGACGTGTCACATCAAGACTCGAGGAGACGGATGACTTGCAGATAACGGCATAAATCAGTGAACAAGTATAAATTCGTAGGACTTAAACCATCATCTAACTGCGTCAAGTTTACATCTTTTAATTTGAAAAAGGGATTAACGGCTATCACTCACAATTAGGATGTAAACCTATATTTATCTGACTGAATTCTTTAATTAATTCATCATCACAGTAATGAACGGTACACTTCAAACAGAAGGAGAACAGATGTAGCACAAAAACTATGATTTTTAATGGGTTTTTGAAGGAAATAAAATTCATGTACTAAAATACGGTTTTATGTTAACTCAAATGGTTCATACTTCTTACATGTTTGTGTGCTAAAGAAATTGTGTGCACTACCGACGCTTGTCTGTTACAATTTACGTAAGAATGAATGTCCAGCCAGTGTGGAAAGTCCAGTGCAGGAAGACGGCATTGGTAAACTATTACTAATATTTATACCGCTTTATAAAAATTAGTCAACAATCAGTAAATACACACCGCCTTAAATTAATACTAATATCATATTCCTCTGAATTGATTAAAGTTCTGTGTATAAAATGTGTACATTTATAACACAATTTTTGCAGTATTGTTAATGCATAATGTAATAATCAAGAATTTTTATGCGACTTTACGCAGTTAATTTATAGTTTAGCGATGTTTTTGATGTGGGTTCGTCTTGCTGAATTAAAAAAAAACGCGTTATAGATCTACAATGTTTTGTGACAAACTTTGTTTTTAGTCTCGCATAATCTAAATCTAATCCTTCTTTACAAGAAAACATTTACGTGCGCTAGAGACGAAATGAAAAGTCATTTAAATTCTAGAGCATCTTTCTGTGAAATTAATGAAGACATGTTGAAGCCTAAATCCATCGCGTTCAAATTGTTGGTGGAGATAGTCTATTATGCAAAACAATAAATTCAGCCTCCTCGAGTGCCAATTCAAATGCATATATTATGTACAAATGCAGAGCAATGCGATTTCACCGTTATCGGCACAGCTAATCACCGTTTTTATTTCTCCGTCATACGATACAACATTCATACAGTTTTCTTATATTAAGCGAAATACTGGAGTCATTTTTAGCAAAAATAACATCAACAAGAAATAATCAAATCACAAACACGTTTGTAGATCTAACCCGGGATATACATGTATTCGTTAGCGGCCTTTGCCACTCTAATCATCTAATGTTGAGAAACCGGAAGAACAGTCGGTAGTAATGGTAGTTTTGAATATGCGCTAATTTACGGAGTGTACAAGTTTCATTTAAGTATATGCGAACTCGAGTAAACATATTTTGGCAAATATATATAAATAAAATCGTTAAAACGTTTGAATGAAGGGATACGTACGTGGGTTTGTATATAATAGGGAACCGTGATTTTCATTCGCATGGTCCATACAGTTGCTTAAATATGTATGATTTTCGGGGGTACGGTACACTTCATACACTTGTAGCTTCATCAAGGAACTGCACGAGATAAAAATCCGTGATTATACCTATCTAATAATTATAATCATTATGATACTTAAGTGAGAACGACAGGAATCTAGTAATCTTACCAGTTGGAGTTGGATTTTTAGCATTAATACACACAATACGAAATTACAATACTTTTATAAGCCACTATATAAACATTTCAGAACCTCGATAGCCATTAATTGATGTAATACTCACTGTACGTTTCTTTAGTGCATATAGATTTTTTTAAAAAGTCGCTCACATTATTACCACTATTACCGAATTGGAATTTTGTTTTTTTACCAATAATTATTATTAGTATGCCATTGAATCAATTAAGTAACTACAGCTCAGTGGCAGCTTTTAAGAGGGCACAAGAGGTTGTATTAGATTCTCGAATAAATAAGGTAATTCCTGACTTGTAAGCAGCAGGTATGGATATATGCGTTGTTCGAATGCGACGAGCCAATCCTGCCGAACCGTTTAATACCGGCATCTCTTCTAATAGCATGTTGCTAACTTGTCCTGAAATAAAAAAATTATCGAATTATTTAAGTTTTTATCCATTTCCATTTCCAGGTTATTATGGTGGCTCAACGCTCAACCACTGTCTCCTTCGTATTTTGATACATTTTAACTATGAAAGTAAAATGCCGTCCCAAAGGATGTTTGTGTTCGCACACTTCGGCTCCATATGGCAATAATTACACATACGGAAATTATTGTGTGCGTTAGACTACAATTTACAATGAACACGAATTTATTCACTACTACATACTGAAATGTATGTGGACGCTCGTGGATAGAGCTGTGGATACAAAAGTTATAATTATGACAGCCGGGACTTGAACCCAAGACAGTGCATGATCTAGACCAGAGCTTAACAGACTGCTCCATAACGCCACAGTTGAGAATGGAGAGAATATTACTACATATACCTAAAACATACACATATTACTACACATACCTAAAACGTTCATGTCGTTCCACCGAGGATCTGAAAATCTTGCTAGCTTTCTTAAATCCGTCCGCGGTTCCTTGCGTCTTGTTACATCATCTCTTCTCACGAGGAGTTCAGACTCGGTGCCTAACTGTGGAATTAGCTCAACAGTAGGCACACACTCCAACGGGTTTGTTAAAAATATACCTTGCTTGGTCACCCCGAATATCATTTGATGATGCCAACAGTCAGGTATCTCACTGGACATTTCCGCAGGTCGTCGAACCTGAAGGTTAAGGGTTGCAATTGGAACAGCACCTGAAATTTTTTCCAGATAAATTGAATTAATATTAATATCTACTAATACAAAGTTTGCAAAGAAACAGTTTTTACCTTTACAAATCCAGTTGAGAAGCCATTTGTTTAATGTACTAGGAGACATATCTGGCTTAACTTTGAAAAATCTACCATAAATCAGTCCATTGGAAGCTCGATGAATTCCGGCAATCAGATCCTCTTCGGTTGTGCCAGCATTCGACCTTGACAGAAGATACTCGGGAAGCTCAGCATCCTCCGCTCGCAATCGTGTTCCCACACAGTTGCTAACAAACTCTGGGCTCAAAGTAGTCATTATACATCCCAGGGCGCTCTAATGATTTAACAAAAGCAGTTTATTACCAGAAGAAATTTTAAAGAGCGTTATGAATTTTATGAATCTATGCTTTGTCTTACAAGGACATTTAGACACGCTGTAGCGCCACATGCTGATCTACCGATTTGGTTAACGCTGATTTCCCGAGCTTCCTGAATTGACCAGATCATAACGCCATCAACCTCAAGTTCAACTGAATCCTAAAAATATAAAAATGCAATTATGCGTATTATATGCTCATTCTGACCCCTGACCCTTCCTTATTGGCACACAATTAAAGGGTGTTATTATTATATGACAGGTCGTTAGAAGTATGAAATAGTATGACAAATTATACCTCTGACGATTTTCCAGCAGGTATAACTGTAGGAAACGGTCCTTCTGTCTTATCGTGGAAAACAGGGGCAGATATGGACATTGCCATGGCTCGGTTGTTCGGATTGGTACTACATGATGCACTGGAATAACCACTGGTAGTTTTACAACTGGTGGTGGTAGCCATTTCAGGCAATGTCACGGATTTGACAAGTCTTAACTTAAACTCGTCAGGTCGGCTAATGTTACCAGAGTACTGTGAACTAATTAACGCATTATTTGGATTAGAACTATGCACTATTACAGAGGAACTCCCAATCGTAGGGTCTAGTAAATCGTTAGCCCGTCTACTACTGCAATGGGCAACGGGTTCGCTAAGCCACTCCCTAACCGTACTGTCTGAGGTGACACATCCGCCTCCATTAGTTCGTGTGACAACAAGTTTAGAAAGAACGACAGCTGCAGTAGCATGGTCGTCATTGAGCACATTATTATTGTTGCCACTACTGGTATTTGACAAAGTCATAGTAGTGTTTCTGCTGGAGTTCACAGCTGAAGAGACGACGCTGTGACTGAGCTGCAAGTGATCTCGGACGACGTCTTCGTCGTCTTCTTCATCGTCTCCGTCACAGCAGCCATCCCCGCTACCACCAGGATCGAAATCCATTTCCAAGAAGTCCATGTCCGGTGAATACATAGCGTTGTTATTTGGATTCGCGTTTACAGGTGGTAGAGAACCATTCGGAGTTCGGGAATTAGGACGACAGGAACGGGAGGATGATGGCTCTAAACTAGGCATTTCCGACGATGACGATGACGGAGGACAAGAAGAATCAGACGGGAGGAGCTTGAAGAAACTCGAGGGTAAATCTGCAGCAAGGCGAAGCGGATGCTGTGAAGTACCGTCACCTTTATAAGTGTAAACACAGTACTGATCATCTGAATCACCCCCCTCGTCTTCATCATCCGTTGACATATTATTCCGAGCAGCCGGTTGTTGACAGGAGGAGTTTGCAACATTGCTCGAATGAGAACTTTGAGAAGAGGAAATCTGCTGCGGAATAGTGTCCGAGAGATTTTGAAGATCTGAATTTACTACTGGCACTGGATTTCCAGACCGTTGGCAGGTATTGCAGGGAAGCTCATTATTTCTTCCACTCGAGGAAGGAATCGCTGAGTTAGTGAGGGTGGTCTCATTAGTGTAATAGGTTGTGTTGTCAGTCCCATTGGATTTCTTTGGATTTTTAGACATCGCTGACGGCGGCGGTGGAGGGGACGAGTTGGAGTTTACTGAAGAAGATATATTGTTGTTCATCTATAAAATACATACAAACATTCAACATTCAACATTTCATAAATTATTAATTGGAATGCATTATGCATTGTTTTTCAACATTTAAGTATAGTCAACGGCAATGACACCACCGTTGATTGTTGCGAGAACAAAAATAATAATGAAATAAAAAGCACAGTTACTTACTACATGTCATAAAGTCAACTCGCAATTTAAAAATATTGAATATGATTTTTTTTTAAATTATTTTTTATAAATCCACCAACACGCCAATTCCAAAGCGTTTGTTTTGAAAACAAAAAAACACCAACCTTCATGCATCGCAGATACGATACGATAAGTGCACTAGTCCGATTATCAGTGTGTGGTCTCCAATCATTTGTTGCAACGGTCGTCGGTGCATTTATCGCTAATTATGTGCATGTAAAACAATAGCCAACTGCGCCTACAAACAACTCCTTTCGAACAAACCATAATAATAAGGTAGTTTTTACACAGTCTTGAAAATTAGCGCGTGTGAAATCAACACCTCCAGTAGCAGTTTATAGAGCCCTTAAAGCTTGCACGGATAATAGGAAATGGGGTGACGTGAGAATTAGGGATAATAATAAAAAGTCAACCCTTTTCTAGTTCACATGTTCATGTCCGTTCCGTTTATAATTTTCAGATAACTTTTTAGTGCAACTTGGGTGGGCTGTAGTATGCGCCAATTGGATAGAGAGGAAACGATCCGTAGTAGTGGGATGTAAAATGTGAGTTTTGTGGATATATATGGGGAATCGTGTGATTGAAAATCTGGAATGCACCAAAAAAATGAAAATGACAAAAATACACGACGACACTCAAAAGTGTGAAAGCTGTTTTCTAAGAATGGTAAGTAATGTAAAGTAAATATAGTGTTTAATATCGAGACAGGTGTTCATGTTTTCATATTTGCTCTTTGTTTTTGTGATATTTATATGCAGTTCTAGTAGAATTGGATGACACTATGATAATCTAAAAGGACTAAGGGAAAATCTGTGCACGCACACATCTTAAGTTGGGGAATTGATAGTGCAGCTGTCCTTTTTCTCTTGGGTGGCTTTTATGTGGCATCAAAATAAGTGGAACCTTGGGTGCTTTGAAACTTTGAAACATGTCCAACTAATTTTATTCCAAAATGCACCCATATGTACAAGTGCTTTGTTGGACGCGCTCTTGAGAAGATGGAGATATGCTTCATCAGTGCTTCTGATAATACAAAATGTAGCTGAAACCAAAAATACTCTTATCATCGACTCCAAATAATGCTCGTTTTTTAAAGAACGGTCATCCATGAGCCGTTGTAAATAGCGTAATAGCACCCCTTTGTAGAGTTTTTGATTGGGTTGACGGTTTGTGCGGAAAACGGTAAAGCTGGCAAAGATTTTGGCACTACAACGACTTGCGAAGGTGGAAATAATGTTGCAAAACACTAGTGGAGGGAGCAATAATGATGAAAGCATCAGTAGCACGTTACCGTCGGGGTCTTCCACTAGTAGGGCCTTATTGCATCGCCAGTCAATTCGCCACAAACAATTTAATAATAGCCACCACAATAATGTAACGTCCGGGATTGGCGATGGAGTGTTTAGGACTTCTTTGAATGACATAGATGACGACCTTTTAGATAGCCCTGTTTTAGGTGGCAGTTTTATTTCTGGAAATACTGCTATAAATAGCACAGATGATGAGCATCTATTTATTGGAGGGGGTGGTGGGGGAAGCAATAGTCAAAACGGGATTGGGTTGGGAGGTGCTAATTCCAATGAACCTAGTAATAGTCAGAATAACTCTGTGAATAAGCCTAGTTTTCGTTTAGTTGTAGGGATATTTGTGTTAATTATAGTTGATATAATTTGGGTCATATCGTCGGAACTATCATCGGTAAGCCATATCTGTTTATTTCTATTCTATTAATTATCGTGGGAATTTGTATTATTAAATTGTACTTATTTGTTAATCTCTATTCAGCACCTGTTCCACGATGAGAAATTCGATAAACCCTTTTACAGTACGTATATCAAGACTTCAATGTTTCTAATATTTCTCGTTGGGTTCCTATTCTGGACGCCTTGGTATGAGCAGTGTCAAAAGGGGGATACCTACGCGTACACACTTCTTGCTGCTGAAGCAAATTGCATGGCAAGTTCCTCTAATATTGGAGACGCCGTGGATGACAACGCGGATGAATCTGTTTTGGTATGTGTTATTACAAGAGAAGGTCCTTTGTATTTTATGTGCAGATTTGTAATGAAGTGGATACGCTTGGATTTTCAGAGTCCGCCAGCTTTTGTTCCAATTAACTATGACACGGCGGGTTCCGGTAACGAAAGCGATGACTCTGCGCATCAACGTTCCGTTCGGTTCAGTAAACTAGCAGAGGTAACATGAATATAAAAACTTCATGATTTCATGATAATCTTAATTTCGAGACTGAATTATTTTGCATTTAGGTTCGCCACCTGTCGGATAATGACGCTGCTGAAGCGTTCTACGCTCGACTTTCGTACCAGGCTTCTCTGCAAGCGGAGCAGTTGGCGTTCCGGCTGGCAAACCGACTTTCTCCTAGTCAGACTGCGCATTTGGCCATTACTTTCTGCCTTATGGTATATGCTGTACATTTAATCTGATTGTATTTTAAAAAATATTTGAAAAGTCTTTTTACAGTTTCTTTATATATTTCTTTTAGTGGTTTGTAGCTAACTATACCTACCAGCTGGCAGTGTCTCATACTCAGGTGGGAATTGTCAACGTCCTCTCATCCAGCTCCAGTTTTTTCACACTTTTACTCGCTGCTGTGTTTCCTTCAGTTTCTGCTGATAAATTTAGTGTTTCTAAACTGTTGTCAGTTCTAGTCAGCATTTGTGGAGTGGTGAGAATTTTTTCTTGGTCTGTAAATGCCAATAAAGATCATGAAAACAAAGATTAACATGTATTTGAATTTTTTCGTAGGCTGTTGTGAGCCTGTCAGATCTGAAAGTTGAAACTGCTAACCTACTTCCAATTGGTGCCATATTTGCTCTCGTCAGTGCATTTTTCTACGCTACCTATCTGGTTTTCCTCAGAAAAAAGGTTGACCATGAAGACAAACTCGACATTCCTCTATTTTTTGGTACAAACATGTTATCATTACAAATTTCAAATATATGCAACTTACTCAAACCAAATTT
Organism: Sinodicranocentrus sp. ZH6; assembly: GCA_027743935.1. Taxonomy (NCBI): domain Eukaryota; kingdom Metazoa; phylum Arthropoda; class Collembola; order Entomobryomorpha; family Entomobryidae; genus Sinodicranocentrus; species Sinodicranocentrus sp. ZH6. The sequence goes on from JAHZNA010000114.1 coordinate 14,908, forward strand.
GTTAATTTGTATAGGGTTTGTTGGTCTGTTCAATCTACTGCTACTGTGGCCTTTATTTTTCGTATTGAACTACACGGGGGTTGAGGTCTTTGAATGGCCTACCAAACGCCAGTGGGTGTTTCTGGTCATAAATGGGATCATTGGAACAGTATTCTCAGAAGTCCTCTGGTTATGGTACTTGAAATAAAAACTGCACAGCTTTGCTACTTTCACGTAATAACTCCATGGTTCACTATGTAAATTTGATTCGATTAAGGGGATGCTTTCTTACCTCATCGCTTATTGCAACGCTGGCAATAAGCCTAACGATTCCGATGTCAATGGTCGCTGATGTAATTTTCAAAAAGGTTTCATACTCATGGCTCTTTTATATTGGTTCACTGCCAATGTTTTTTTCCTTCTTCGCTGTAACATTACTGACTCATCGTGAAAACTGGGATCCGGTAGGTGCCTTCTGGAAGCGCATCTGTAAGCGATGCTTACCCAGAGGAAGATCGTCTAGATATCAAAGGTAACCATTTCAAGTTTTATCAATTTCATTATTCTTACCTCGCCAAACCGTAATTTTTCATATCGTGGTGACTAATGTTTATTACAGAGTTCTCGTCAATGAACACACGGAGCAGCAAGAAAGGCTTTTGGAAGATGAGGAAGATGAGCAAGAAGTTGAGCGGGATGAGGAATCTGGTTTCGGCAACGAAAATGGAAACAATGGTAATTCACCGGTGTTAGGTTAAAATTGTTACTACTGGAGTACTTTGGCAGCTTGTCGCATTTCCATTTTATTCCAGACTGATTGCTATTTACATACGCAGTTTCGTGGAGGCTATATTTTACATTCAAATTCAACGCATACACTTATTGTTTTCCGTGCAATACTAAATACTATTCCATAAGCGGACTTCCTCTTTTAGTTCTTGAGTGTAATGTTATTTTAAATGATAAAAGGACAGTGCAGGCTGCTGTTATTTATCGATCTAGTGTAACGTGTATACCTACATAGTTCAATTAAACATAATGAATAATAATGATTGTAAGTTGTAAGCCATATAATATTCAAAATTGACTACATATATATATATAACGTACAACAACTCTACAGTTATTTTGACGTGAACGTACATGTCTATTATTCCATGTATATAATTAAGTGATACTCGTCGTGGGCCTAATATGCACACTAATATGTAATCCAAATCAAAAAGCTTTGAGTTTTTTTTGAGCGTGCATACTGTGATTTATTTTCATAAATAAGAAGAACTTGTCTTAACACAGTACCGGAAGTTTTTTGGGTCAATAACAGAACCTATTTATAGCAACAAAGAGAAAATTCACGGCTTCCAATATGAGGCAATAATATGTAACAGAGTTTAACAATAAACGGTTATCGTGTCAAGTACATCCAGACTGCTTTATTCATCGCTTGGCCAGTTGGCCATTTATGGGGAATGTAAAATTCCTAAAAGTGCATCCTGTCGCAAACCTTTGGCCTTGAAGGTTGTATGACTTGATGATTTCTTTTTACCACGTTTCAGCAGGGGAATTTTAGGTGACCTTCAAAACCTTTCCTTTGTATTCGATTGCATTTGTTTCTGCCGAAAGGGAAAGTATGCAGTGGAACCCTTTCATTCAGAGAAGGGGTTGAAAATCCGTTCATAATAAGTGCATACCACACACATTGCATACTATATAGCATGCCGCTGAGCTGAGTACCATTTTAGGAGCTGAGACAGTCTCATCCCAATATTCCCAATCCCAAGGAGAAAAGTGAAAACGTAAAGGATGTTTATTGGAAGGGTACTTACCATACAAGAAACCACAACTATTCTGTGGGGAATTGCAGATTCTCGGCGAAGGGAGCTTTGAAAAATGTATATATATATCAGACTTACTTTTTCATAATTATTCCAGTGACTCTTTGAACTCCAGCTAAGTTCCATCAAGTTACGAGTACGACAAACTGAAAAAATGTTTCGTGAATTATTTTTGGTGAGTTTGCTCAGGCTTTGAACATATCAGTGGAAAACAATAAATTGATCAGTGTTCAGTATTTCAGTATTGATAAATTTTCATGTCTTGTTTCAGCTGGCCATATTGGCGATTAGTTTCTCGAATGCAGTTCCATTTGAAAAGGAAAAACTAAACAAGCTCAAAGGAGGATGGGATTCTGGTTCGGATTCTGGTTGGGGATGGGGTGAGGAGACCAAGCCTGCTTACGATATCAACCCTCATTTTGGATTTAGACAGTATTCTGAAATGCGCTACGAGCCTTTAACCACCCCATTCATGATGAACAATCAGTTATCTGGACCTCCAGCTCCTACTCAAATGGCAGCTCCACTTTTCAAAGGACAAGGACCCCCATACTCGCCTAACCTACCGGGACCACTTACATTTGCATCTATGGCACCCTCTTCTGGCTCACCTTACTCTGGCATGTCCAACAGTGGATATTTGACGTAAAAGTAAAAGTGAGTGAGTAATAATTAACCTAGAAGCAACTACGCAGTAGCGTAATTAAAACGCAAAAATAACAAATTATTGTAATAACCCTTTTCAGGTCTCAAAGACTTGAGTGGAGAGATGGGGTAACTTGAAATGCCTGAGAAATAATTATTATCAATTAAGTATCTTGTACGACTGTACGAGTAACGTTTTTCATGTAATTGGTGGTGCAATTATAAGTTGTTCTTAGACTTGGTTTAATTTAATAAATTATTTCAACTATGAATATGAATTTTCGCTTCTGTTTTTACACTCCTCCATATAAACATTGCATGTAATTGCCCTATTATGGTTTAAAATTATCAGCAATCATAATATCCCGAAGGGAGAGAATGCGTAGTGCGTCATTATAATTACTCCGATGTTAGCATAATAAGTTACAGTTACTAGCCAATTATCTCATGAAATTAAAAATGTAACCAAAGCCATTGGAGTATAAATACTCTGGACATTCCCTCCATCATCCATATTCCGCTTTCGTCAAGTATCAAAGCATTTCAAACAATCACTTTTTAGCAGCCAAAAATATACCATCAAAATGAAATCCATCGTAAGTATTTCCTTCAAGTTTCCAAGCATTTCATTTTTCATTTCCTAATAAGATTATTACTTTGTTCCCAGTTCTACTACATCATGGTCGTCGCCGTCTTCGTTGCCGTCGTGGCTCCCATCGTCTTGGCTGACCAGGAAGAACCAGAGAGCCTTCTAAACCGTATGGATGGTAATGCTGATAGCAAACCATTCAACCTCCAGGGGGCCAGCGGTCAACGACGTGCCCACGGTATCTACTTCAACGGACGTTAAGAAATCTTTGATTTCAAGGGACAGCTACACTTACACGACTTGCACCTTCCGAACGAACACTTATGACCGTCAAAACTTGTGTGATTTTCTGTAGATAATCTTTTCGGGTCTCAATCAATACGGTTTTCTTGAAATTCAAAAAGAATCTTTCTTCTAGTAGATGATCTTTTAAATGAATAAATAAAACTCCTGTTTGCAAACAGAAAATAATTCGTGTGTAAAAGTGTATTTTTTATTTTATTCTCTCGCGATGTGTAATAATTTACCCCTTTATTTTATTCTATATAACATATAGCGGTATGTATTCTATATTTTCATGTTTTTCACTTTCTCCTAAGAACTTCCGTTAGTAGCCCGTGATGAAAAGTGATTGGACGAGTTTTGGTGTGCTTCCCTTTAATTTTATTGTGTCCGCCGTACTTTTCATCTTTCCCGTACTCCGGAAGGATTCCAACGTTTTTCACGATTTTCAAAATAGTGTCCCCTACAACTTCTGGAATGAGGGGGGCAGCTTCATATTGCTTCCAATTTGGTGGTCTTCTGGCAGGTCCTGGCTTTGGTCGTGGACGGGGACGACGAGGGTCGCCTCTTCTTTTTCCCCCAGCTTAGGTACTTCACAAAGTGACCCCCTATACTTGATTTTTCCTTTTTCTGCCCTTTAGTTTTGCCCAAGAAGGTAGACCTCGTTGCAGTGTTGGTTGAAGGTACAACAGCTAGTTCAGGTGAAGCCTCAACCTCATCGTCTTCATAAATTCCGTCGTATGGAATGCGCTGTTCATGAAGAATAGTTACAGGTTCATCAGCTTCATCATCCTCTTCTTGGTCGTATCGTGTTTCATCCCCTCCTCCCTCTTCCTCCTCGTCTTCATCTTCCTCATCATCCATCTCATCCATTTCGTCATCGTTTTGTGGTTGCTCATTGTCAATGTCCTTCAAATCATCTGCTGAGAACTCTGCGAAAGGCTCTCCAACAACCATCACAAACGGTGGAGGCTTTTTCCCTGGTTTGGATTTTGACTTGGGGCTTGGCATCATCATCATTGGAGGTTTTTCAGGTTCCTTTTTTGACTGTATTAGGCGGAATGGGTTGAGCATGGAAAGCTTGTCAGAAATCATGGCCAATTTCCCAGGCTTATCGGAATGCTGTTGATAATGGAATTGCTGTGAGTACGGAGGTGGCTCTCTCATCATCATCATTGGCTTCATGGGCTTTTGCATCATCATTGGTGGTGGCATTGGTGGCCTTGGCTTTCTTTTAGGCTTTTGCTTCATTTTGGGCTTTTGTGTCGTCGGTTTCATTTGCATTGGCTTTGGCTTCGGCATTTGTTTCATTGGCATTGGGGCTGGTTGCGGTTGATCGCTTTCTTCATCATTATCATAAATGTCGTACGGATCGTAGTCATAAGGTTGAGGATAAAAGTATGTGCCTCCGTCATCATACGCCATTGGATCATCAGATTTAGGATGCATTTGTTGATCCGGCATAGCTTCAGCTT
>JAHZNA010000115.1:0-52234 GCA_027743935.1 Sinodicranocentrus sp. ZH6
GTCTTGGTTCTGAAACTCCACTTGATGGAAAGTGAGATGATGGAGACAGCAAGCAAGTCGGGGTGGATACGGATCGTTTTGAAAACGGCATTGTCATCTCGTTAAGGGATTCGTTGAGATCGTGTTGGTAGTAGTCTGTTTTTGCCGTTGGTTCTGGGCCATTCGGCAGAGTGTTTGGAAGCATTTTGGGGGATGAAGATACGACTTTTTAAATATAAAATATAAGCAAGCTAGCTGTGACGTAGTAAGAAAGCTGTAGTCTGCAGCTCAGAAATTGTTGCCGATTTATGCGAGTGGGAAATTCAATTTCAGTCAATTTTTATTTGTTTTGGAAATTCTGGAAAAATGCCTGCCTCGTGTTTCATAGAAACCATTTATCATATGGCTACAGAACAATGCCTATTCCTAAACACATCAATAAGAATATGAAGCTGTCTAACAGTAAGTTCGAAACAATGCCTTTGGGAATAGTACCAAAAATGCGCAATCAATCATGTCCTGGTTGCAAATGGTCTTTCATTTGTGCACAATTTACGGTGGTGGTTGACCGCGATTAGCTGCATCATTATGTGATGTAGGTTTCAAGACGGCTTACTCATAATTTTCCTGGTAAAGCCCACTCTGATACATTTTATCTTGTATTTAAACCAAAGCTCCACACTAGTGAATTGCTTGTTTCTAAACACATAAACATCTAAGGATATACACATGCCGCTAATTATTATTACAATTAATACGAAGAAAGTGTACGGTTTCCTTCCAAAGCTTAATAAGCGGTATGATATCTAAAGCACAAGGATTTTAACCATTTCACTAAGCGAATAAAAATGCACTTTGACGTACTACTGGAAAACTTGCAATAGAGGAAATGTAAAAATAGGTTTGCAATATTTGGGGTCAGTTTCCTCACAATGTGGTTTAAAATAGAGATATCGGTAAACGTATAAAAAAATGTGGATATTACGCAAACACTGATACGAGCCCATATAAGCTTTTCGTTTGGACTCGATTGGTCATTAAAAACCTTTTTTAAGGAACATGCTGACAACACAGACATCATTATGGCGAAAAGCATCTCTGGAGGGGAACTTGAGGAATTAAAGATTCACCATATAGACTCAAAAGGGAACATTTATCCTGTGAAACTAGTCATAAATAAGGAGTATTACCAGTTACAATTTGAAAAGATAGATTCTTCTCACTCTACTTCCTCACGGGATAGACCAAGTGGAGTGAGTCGCACGAGCACGAGCTTCAACTCTCATAAAAAGATTATCTGTAGTTCTTATCCTGAAGTGATCCCTTTCAGTCAAATCAAGGATATCTATTGGGTCAACTTTGAACCGAAATTTGTGAATGAGAGGGCACTCAAGGAATTGAAAAGCTGGAATCATGGATTCCGACAGTCGAATAAATTCAAGGTTTTCTGCATTCTCTACGGAAAGGAGTTTAACTTGAAAAAGCACGCTTTTCTTGTTGGTAGGTTTGATTTTTTTAAATCATAATTTTTCAACTAATAATCACAATCGTAACATTGATAACTTGCAGCTGAGTTGGACGCTCATGGGCACATTCAAAATCAAGGGGTTTTAGAAGCATGGATTTCAAACACTACAGCGTTCATTAGTAGTATCTCGTTGTCATACTTTAAGCGTTTGGAATTATGGCACCGGAAAGAGTTTGTGAAAACAACTCGTCGATGTACAGAGTAAGCAGTTCATGTTCATCTAAATAATATTTTTTCTCAGTTAGTAAGCTGATTTGCGGATTATGTGTCGTGTAATTAAGTTATCTCCGACTGAAAATCTGGAAGCAATTTTTATACCGGGGACATCACCGCATTACAACTCAAGATCTTTTGGATCTCCTTCCTGAACAGTATAACTCTCGGGACATGGGGTCTTTGGAACAAGGAGAGTTTGAAACTATGTCAAGACACCTATTGCACTCTTCTCAGGTAAAAATAAAACTACGTATTGAAATTATTGATATTTTTTGGCAGTGTAAAAAGTACATTATATTTTTATCAGAGCATAGCTGCGATATTCGATTGCTTTACAAGCGAAAGCGCTGCTTCTTTTCTTGACTCAAACGAGTGGGTTCCCCCATACTCAGAGTTTCTTGAGATGTTCCGAAAATACTTCACGTATTTGGGTTTGCATGGGCAATCCCTACCAAACATTGGACAAGTCTTGGATGAAGCGTCACTACTCACAAAGACGATAATCAGGAAAGCCACAGAGCAATTAAGCGACTGTAGTGACTCATACTCTGTCTGTATTGATGAAAACTGGATGTGCACTTATTATGTATGTTGTATACTGTATTTATATTCCCTCATGCCAAAAAAATATTTCCGTGGTCATACATGTTTGTATTGCTTGCAGCTGCTCGACTATATGTTTTCTGACGACAACTCTATATGGAATCCAGAATATGATAAAATATATCAAGACATGGACCGGCCTTTGTCTCACTACTGGATAGCTTCTTCACACAACACGTATGGTAGCTTAGCTTTGTTCATAATAGGTTGCGGGCAAATAAGTCAACTTTGTTGCTTCTTTCCAGATACCTCACTGGAGACCAATACTCTTCACAGAGCTCTGCCGATGCCTATGCAAGAGTGCTCAGGCAGGGATGTCGTTGCATTGAAATTGATGTGTGGAATGGAAACTGGAATAAACCTATAATCAAGCATGGGATGACTCTAACCACTTCTGTTCGTCTAAAAGAGGTTCTCATTGCTATTCGAGATAATGCGTTCATTGCTTCTAGGTATGCATAAAACTGATGACAATTTAAAAAAAAAATGTTTAAATCGCACTTTAAATGTGAATGATTGTCATTCAAAGCTACCCAGTCATTATCAGCGTTGAGAACCACTGCAACCTAAAGCAGCAAAAGGTGATGGCAAAATACTTCCGCAAGATATTTGGCAGAATGCTGGTAACCTCGCCAATCACAGATGCTACATCTTTGGACGGATCAGTTCCTGTGATCTCTCAACTTCCTTCGCCGAACCAGCTACAAAACAAGATTATCATTAAAGGAAGAAAACTACCGTCAGAACTTTTTGATTCAGCAGCGGAGCCAACAGAGCCGGAACCGGTTGATGAAACTTCTTCAGAATTCACAATAGCCCCTACGCCTCGCCTTCCATTACCATGTACTAGTAATGACGACCTCTGCAGTACTGCTTCCTTTGAAGAAAGCCCATGCGACTGTTTAAATACTGGAGAGTTATGGAAGAGCAATAACAAGGGAGAGTGGATCCCTTACATTTTTGTGCTTACAAATGAAAAGCTGTTTTATGTCGAGAAACGGGTTCACGAAGAGGAAATCCGGACTTCGAGGTACTTTGGGAGTCGTCGTGATGCCTTTCGGTACTCGATGGCTTCGCTAGAGTCAAATCAAGATTTACACATGGATCAGCCTTGGTTCCACGGGAAGATTCCTGGGGGGAGAGTTGCTGCTGCTGCACTGCTCGAAAACCGTGGAACTGAAGGATGCTTTTTGGTTCGGGAGAGTGACACTCAGGCTAACGGATTTACTCTCAGTTTTGTGTAAGTAAAAATGTTAGTTTTTGTTTTATCGTTTAAGAATTTTGGAATTTAGGTTGACTTTTTTTTAGGTGTAACGAGAAAGTTTATCACTGTCACATATACAACCACGTCACGAATAACAACGAGAGGATGTTTTCGCTGAAGAAAGATCCGAAGAAAGAAGAGTCGTTTACTAGTGCTTACGAACTTGTCGAGCATTACAAGAACCACAGCATCAATACAAATGTAAGTTGGGAAAGCTGCTTAACTAATTAGATGAAGATAATGCTGAAGATAACTAATGGATATTCTTGCGTTCAAGGAATGTGCTCTGCAAGGTTTGGTTGAGCCAGTTCCTCCATCAAAGACCCACGAATCCCAAGAGTGGTTTTACTACGAAATGGATCGTAATGGAGCTGAAAAGGTGCTGGAGAGATTGCCAATTAATGGAGCTTTCATTGCAAGATATGGGACTGATGATAGGAGTACTATTGTGATTTCTATTAGGTAAGCTTACTTGTATATGTTTTGGAAATTTATGGCAAAAATACTCATTAAGTTTTTTTGGAACATTAGATACGAAAACGTCATCAAGCACTGCAGGATCAATGTTGAAGGGAGATATTTGACTGTTTCGAATATGAAATTTACAAAGTTGGAAACCCTCGTGGAACACTATGGAAGGAACAACTTTTACAAGGATATCAAGCTCAGTCACCCTGTCGGGAATGAACTTTATCGTCAGAGTCAACAGAGCGATGTAATTTCGGTTTTTTAAAAAATCTGTAAAAACTCAAATGAATGTTTCTTGAATTATTATTTTTCAGTGCGTTCAACGAGTCTATGCTTGTGCGGCATACATTAACTCAACAGTGAAGACAGTGAAGGTATTAAAATCACAAAAATAAACCAGCGTTTTCATTCTTAAGTAAATAGTAGCTTTTATTATGGTGTGCACTGCGTAGGGCCGAGCGAGAGCAATCCAGTCGTACAAAACAGACGACCCCACTTTGCTATCATACAGTAAAGGAGACGTGATAATAAACGTAATCAAAGAGCCAGATGGATGGTGGTGGGGGACACTTCCATTTGGCTGCGAGACGCCAAAACTTTTCTGCTCTAGTTTTGTCGAGGAATTGGAAGAGCTGGACTGCCCGATTGGGGAGACTTGCAGGGGAGTTTTTAAAATTGAGAAGTCGGTCAAGGTGAAAAGCTGCAGTGATAAACCTGGAAAGGATAAAGGAATCAAGCACTACCTCATTTTTAAGGACCACGACGGGACGAAACGGAAGCTTGGGGCTTCATGCTCCAAACGCAAGGTTAACGAGTGGGCGGATCTGATCAATCATGTTATCGGGAAGGATACGGTTGGGCGGATGGTGAGATACTTGTTTGGGTTGGGTAATAATTTGCATCGAGTTATTCTTTTCTTGTCAATTTCATTTTGTGTTCATAGAAATGGGCAAAAATCCAAGCTGCAGAGAAGCACAATATCGCTTCAGAGTACTCCGACTTGATTATTTACTGTTGCGGAATGGAACGGCTAAATCCAGAAGAGATTGGGATGAACAAGGATAAAATTAACGTTACTGCTATAAAGAGCTTGGATGAGATTCGGGGCGATAGGCTCCTTCGATTCAGGTCTTCTTACTTTGTTTGGTATCATCAGGTACGGCAATTCGTGTCAAATACGAGTTAACACCCAAAATGCATACACAATTAAAATTAAAAACTTTTTCTAGTACGCAATGACCCGAGTGTATCCAAAAGGATTGCGCCTGGATTCATCCAACTTGAGCCCGGCTCGGTTTTGGAACTTTGGATGTCAAATGGTCGCCTTGAATTATCAGACCCCGGGTAAATGAATTTAACATTAATTTTATGTATTTTTGTTATTTATTTACATTTTGATTTAACTGTGTAGACAAACCAATGCAATGGAATCGGGGCAGGTTTCGTCAAAATGGGAATTGCGGTTACGTCCTTAAACCTGATTTTATGATAAGTGAAACTCAGAATAACCACGACTTCCAATTCGACCCAACTCGGCTACAAAGAGAGGACTCTTGGAAAGAGGAGTATTTACTTATTCAGGTAATTTAGGCAACTGAATCCCCTCTTATTTCATATTACACACGTGGCTCGAGAAAATTGGCTCGAATTACAGGTAATTTCTGCCCGACACCTTGACAAAGATGGTTCCGGATCAGTGTCGCCTCTTGTTGAAGTCGAGATCATTGGCGTGGATGCAGACTGCAGAAAATTTAAAACTACCATTGACGGTACAATTTAGCAATTACACTTACACTATGGTTCAATGAATCCATGTACGTATGAGCTTTTTTACAACTGTAGAGGACAATGGTCTAAACCCGTTCTGGAACTGCAGCTTCAATGTTCCCCTGCACTGCCCAGAACTCGCTCTTGTCCAGTTTAGTGTTTGCGACGTGGATACTTTCAGCGACAGGGTTTTGCTGGGAGAAGCGACCATTCCTGTGAGCAAGTAATTTTCACATCTTTCTAATTAAAAAGCACTAGTAATAAATAACTCAACTATTGTTTCAGGTGACTTGCATGAGGGAGGGGGTGAGAAGTGTTCAATTGAACAACGCATATGGCGAGCCATTGTTCTCCACACTTCTTGTCAAAGTCACACGGAGCGACTCTATGTAACCCGAGATGAAATGCTCAAATACTCAAAATAGAATTGTACAAAAATAAGTAATAACAACCCACCGAGTAAATGTAACTCACATTTCAAACCCTAGTCGTGTGTCCGATTTATTTTTCTCACTTTCTGCCCGGAAGTGTGTCCACGAGATGGTTATTTGATTTCCGAGTTTCCACCACTGTAGGAAAAATATGTATAGAAACCTGTGAAAGCAGGAAATGCATTAACACATGAAGAAAGGGTCACATGAATAAAATGGCTCCATTTTCTATTCTCATATTCCATAAAAGAGGAATATACAGCAATAATCATTTTGGATATGACACACGCTGTACTTTCATCCGAAACAGACCTTTTACATTTTCGCCTTCCCATTACCACTTTCTTTTGTACACTCTAAATCAAAGATAATATGACAATTATTGACCATTTCTGCTGCTCCTTTATTCCCCCTTTTGGTGAAACCACACTCGTTGCGGACACAAATAAGCTTTTATGTAGATCATTTCTGGTCTTCATATCTGATCCCAGTTGCGTTCTTTACTCTTTTATATTATGCGAGAAGTGATGATGATAATCATAATCATAAATAACGCTTTTCAGGAAGTCAACTGGGTTGGAGAAAAATAATGTTTTTTTCTTCCTTTCTAGGGATTTTTATCACAATTTTCATTCATAAACTCTTGAACAAATTTCATCCATCCTTTTGGCATATTGGGTTTGAGAAAATTGGCTCGTAATTAGGTGAGCTCAATTCTATTGACAAAATTGAGATCTTCTGGTATCTCTAGATCCCTGTTTTCCTAAATAACAAAGGATTCGAAAGGTTTTTTGTTGTGAAAAGATTTCCTTTTGGAAATGCGCGTTATCCTTAAAGTCATGTTTAGTCTACTAAGTCTGCTCCTACCAAGTGCTAATGCGACAACTGTTGACCCTCATGTTTGGATTTTTGTGTTGAAACCGTATCCTTTCCAGGACCCTCCAGAGTGTTAAATTCTATTCTGCATTGAGACGAAGCGAAAACCGACCCGAGACCCAAACACGGGGCGTATTAAACCATAAGTGCTGTAAACAGTTTTGTTGAGGACACATGCTCAACTACAATAGGATAGAAAAGTTGTCAGAAAAGGAGAACTTTTCTTGAGATGATCTTGTTCAGAAAAGAGCTTTTGTGACTTTTGAGCACAATTAATTCTGCCCGTGAATTCTGGGTTGAAAAGTTTTTTCCCTTGTTTGTGAAAAAGTGGACAAAAGCCAGGTTGTAAATCAATCATAGAGCTCGGCCCAGTTGTAAACAAATAAAAACAGAGGAAAGCTTGTGTAGGAGTCTTTTTGGATTTGACATGAAGCCTTCTGAAATGGAAAACAAGGATTTTGTGAAGTAAACAGGCTACCCAATGCTCTAATGATTTCGTCGCAATCTTGTATAATAATTGGTTTACAGCTCATCCTCAAAGAGCCTCTTTGTTGGTGAAGATGAGGCGCTAATGGAATTATTATTGAAGGGATTTTATGGCCCTTTCTGGATGGCTACGTGTAATAAAATCATAAAACTGTCCTGGGTCTCTGGATGAATATTTCTTACTTTTGGATATTATTCTACCGAAATGTGTAGAGAAAAAACTTGAAAGATTTTTGTCAATTCTACGAAAGCAGCGGAAAACGATTCAATTTGTTTTTTTCTTCTGAAAATGTGCTGTTGTAGACCACCAAGCGGAGTTAGTGGCCACGACCTATATGGTAGCGCCATATTCTTCTTTGTATTTTTGCTTCTTGATGTTGCGGGTGGTCGGGGAGATAGGAATATTTTTAAGAGTGTGCTCAAACTCTCTTCTTGGTAAGTAGTCCAAATGCGAAAATAGCAACCACATCAAGCATCATCGTATGATTCATCACAAGTAATAATATCGGTAAAACCACAAAAAAAATCAGTTTCCAGTAAAATGCACAAATAGCAGCACAGCTGCACACATTACCACAATGACAGTTTTTTATGTATCTTTTTACCAAATGTTAAAAAAACAGTGTATGCAAAGTCAAATGCATTATTTTTGATGGATCATCGTAAAAAACTCGATTATCAGAAAAAACAACATTTATATGATCGATTTCTAGGGACATTCCATAAAAACCTAATCGTGTGAACACGATGAGTCTTGTGATTTTTACATTTTTTGTGGGTTTTGCTCTAATTTTCAATCATTTTGGTAGCAAATGTTTTATCAAAAACATGTGTAAACATCAAACTATATAATGCATTGATTGTTAAAAAACGCAACCCGAATCAAGTATTTCGGGTCGCAAGCTTTTCATACACTTGCACGGAATTAAATTGACAGCCCAGAACTGACACTTGTAAATCGGGGTTTTTACACACGCACATGCCAATCGTGATGGATGAACGATGATGATGATGAGTCAAGCAGCTACATCATGGGTTTTTGACAGAGTGGAACGAACTGGCTTGGGATGAAAAAGTTTTTCGTCTTAGTTCATTCCATCAAAATCGTATTTTCCGTAGTTTGTCGTCAGCAAAGTTGACGGAGGTATTTCACGGGTGGGTTTTAATTCTTTGTGTGATATGCGTGTATCTGGATGTTATGTAATAGGACAGGGACAAAGGATTAGCATCGGGACTGTAGTAAATCAATCTTGCCCCTTTCCAGATGCCAGAGAATTTGCATATGAATTAGTTTCTCTTTGCGCAACTACCAGTCACATTTGTAGAAGGCTTTATTCCTTTAATGGCATTTCAGATCATTAAGTTTGTTCAGGGAAATTGAGTGGTTTGGAATTTAGAGAAGTAAAAATTGTTACGTAATCATGTAGCCAGGAATTTACATATATGTCAATTACAAAAATAATGCACACAGGTATTCTATTCAAATGTATTCTGATGTAAATTGGATGAAATGTAAAAAAATAGAAAATGTGCGTTACATTTGTTCGCGTTCCCATCGTCTTGGCGGTGGCAGGTGAGAAGGATAGAGATGTTTTTGTTGTGTTTTTAATGTGCAATTAATGTCCCGTGAAGGCGGTAGTTAGTATTATGGGTGTGCATGTGAATTATTATTTAAAATCTAGGTTGTAAACGAAGCTAGAAAATTGTTTGTTAATACAATTTCACCTTTTACTTGGATTTCCATCACATCTATCTTGATAGACAAGTTTAATAAAATATTTCGATTATATAATGGCGTTAAAGTAATGAATATAAAATTAATAAGTCTGACAATTTTAATCACCGATTTATTTACTAATTTTCCTTCTTTTAATTTAATATTTTAACACTAAAATTCTACATCCGTTCAAAATTTCGTTTTTTGTAATTTCGTTCTAGTAGTTTGTGAGTGAATACGATCCTACCTTTCACTTGAATTTCCATCACATCTATCTTGAAAGGCAATTTTAACAAAATATTTCGATTAAATGATAACGTTAAAGTCTGGCAATTTTAACCACTGATTTAACAATTTATTTGGTTATTTCCCTTCTTCTAAATTAATATTTTAACACAAAAATTCTAAATTTCATTTTTTCTCATTTGTCCTGATGAAGATGAAAGTTTTTAATTGAAAGCTTTAACAAAAAAGTCTTTTCTCTAAACTCGTCATGTTTATAAACATAAATGTCGACTGCTACTATAATTATCAGCCAAAACTACCGACCTAAAGCGATAATTCTCATACTTCCTTGCATATCCGTATGTAATCATAGCTTGCAAGAATAAACGAAGATGACTACATGATCAAATCCAGGAAGATATGTTATCTGGACTCTACTGAACTACGGAGTGCTAATAACTATACCAAAATTACTCTGCTAAAATTACTGAACAGTTACAAATTGGTAATTACGACATATAACCCTCAAATTTAAGTGTTACACCATATTATTATTACCTAAAGTTGATCCAGTGGAATCCGCTCCACACCAAAATTATTTAACAGTGCTAAAGCCACACACACACACATGAGTATTCATTCCCTAAAACAAACACCATCTCAATCATTTACGATACAATACCTGCCACTTGCAATAAGATTCTATATCACCCCAATTCATTGTTCCTCAGTTTGACGAATGAGCTGGCACTACCTCCAGATACTTAACAAATTACCGCTGTCTTCCAACCTCCTTCTCATTCAAATTTCCGTGTACCCTAATTTCATCAACAACGCGTACTTACAACAGAAGCAACGTTCAGAAAAATAACAACTCGGTTATAAATGAGAGCTAATTTATCTTGAATTCATTACACTTTTTTTTACGTCAGCAGAAAAAAGCTTGTGTGAGTGGAAGGGTGCATCACTCGAAAGGGTACGTCAGTATTTTTTTTTGTCCTCAACAAAATCGAACATAAATCGGAACATACCCGGAAGTACAGGATCGTTATGCTACTCTCCTTCTCTGTGTATTGATAATGTGCTGCACAAGCAGTACCAACAAACCTCCTATTTTTCAAATATTCATGAAGAAAATAAAAGGGAAAATGGTAAAAAATACACTGCGATTTTTCAGATTGTGACGGGCTGTCATTAGCATTTGCATAGTGGGGATATTTTTTTTTAAACAGGACTCTCTGCATTTGAAGTCGTTTCCTTGTGTGGTCTCGTTGCAAGTTATTAGCCGATACACACACAAGAGTACACTACTGCAAATGAATAATATATACAAACAAGTGCCTCAATATTATCAGTTCACCAAGTGTCGCATCAAGTAGTCATTGATTAATGAAGGGTAATAATCATCCTCCACTTTGGATGATCATTACTGGCAATGAGAGTAATTTCGAGGGACTGGCTTTTTTCTTCTTTGCATGGCTTTATATGAATATCATTTCTCCCTCCTCCCATCATGTAACCAGCATTTAATGAAAAAAGGAAGGACACGGGAAGTTGTGTGCGAACAAGCAGTCTGCAAGACTCCAGCCTCTGATAATTTCCTGTTGTCATTTTTTACAATCATTTTCGTATTACTGCGAAAAAAAAGTGAATTCCAAACAAAAAAAACGGATGGGTGATGAGCATTGTCATACAGAGGAAAATCAAATATTAGCTTAGCAGATTAGACATATATCAGAGAGAATATCTTGGTATGATGTAAAAAGGAAAAAAAATAATACAAAAGTCCCATGAGGTTACATTTTGCTTTTATCCCCCTGCATAAAAAAGTCTAAATATCCAGGAGCACTTTTTCTAATCATGTCGTTCAACGCATTATTTGTTTGCAATGTCATCTGGAACTAACAATAGGGAAGGAATTAGAGAATCTTATTCTTTCGCCCTTGATCCTTCGTCTTCTCTGTCGGCATCATTAAACACTCAAATCCAGAAAGAAACTTTCCCCACGAGAGAAACAGGGAGAGAGGGAAAAAAGCTGGTTGTCTGACGAGAGCTAGGTAAAAAATGATCCGTCATGATCTGTTAACTGTGGAATGGTAAAGGCAGGCCAGGGCTGACACAACCATGTCCTCAGCTCAATGAGCAAATAAAGAAAGAAAGAAAAGCTGGAAAAAGGGAATGAAAAGAAAGAAGAGAATATATAAAAGCAGAAGCTTTACTCGTATGATTAGTAGCGGTGGAGCGTGGGTGGTTGTTGTGCAAGTGATGCATAAAGTATCGATGCTCAAGTAAGTATCATCCCTTGATTATTTCCACTTGTTCGTCCTTTCTTTTTTTTCTAGAAAATAAATGCGCTTGTACGTTTTACTACTGGAGACCGTGATCTCGCATTTTTTTTCCTTTCTCGAAAAATTCTTCGTGATGCACACATTCCGGTAAAATTTCCAGGAAAGAATGATAATTGAATTAGTGAAAGCACTGTTAATCAAGAATCCTGCTCGTCGTGACACTTTCTCTGTCTTTGGCATCTTGCAACTAATTCAAACCAACTTATTCATTAGTCTCTGTCCATAAAGGACACCGAGGGATGTAGAAATCTTGCAAAATAGATTGGACAAGGGCATTAGTTATATCTCTGTTGAAATGCATGCAATCCAATTCCAATTCTCTCTACGGAATCCCAATTTGAAACAAGGGCAAAAATTTTGATTTCTCGTTTTGAAAATGATTAATGAAGATCCCTGAAATGTAATACAAGCTTGTGACAGGCGAAAGTTTTTTTTTTGGAAATGTAATTCAATTCAGGGGAGTGAAATGACAAAGTGCGCTCGAGAAAGGAAGAAATATGATAAGATAACAAAGTAGAGAGGCGCTAATAAAGTGGAGTAGTATAAAGTCAAAATCATGATTATCACGAGTGGAAGATCATTTGGTTATAATTCCTTGGATAGCAAGCTCAGCGAAATAAGCCTCATGATGATATCGTGCAAAGGTAACGCACTTGTTCACATCTCCCCTCTCCTTCCCCTTTTCCAGCTTAAAACCTGGGATCAACAAAGTAACGCTATGGCACATAATCATAATGATCACCGACTCATCATCATCATCATCATTTCTCTTCTCGGCTTTTCCACTACCACCATCACCATTATCATCAGTGGATAGCCTTTGATAATAAGTTGCATTAAGTCACTTCATTCGAGAGGAACCCAATGTCAAGTTTAATATAATCCCTACAAGTTTTCAAGGTTCGGAGTAATAAAGCTAATTCAATCTTTTTTCTACATGGGACGCTTGTATTTCCCGGAAAAACCGGATACAATCCCTCATACGTCTGTGTTTATTCATTTGAAATTGTGATTTTCCAGAGTTTTCCCCGTGAAAAATTGTCTACTACTTTCCCATAGTTTTCACAGGAGGAAGTTAACCTGTCATCTTGGCAAGATTGATCCTTTGGGATTTTCATCATCATTGATCATCGCATCATCCGGATCTGTCCTTCTCTGTCTTTTGTCGATTTATTTTAACGGTGGTGAATCCTATATATTTCTGTATATAATTGCTCCCACTTCACAACAATCTTAATACTAACTCCTTTTTTTCGCTTGTATTGTGCTCCGGGAAAAAAGAAATAATGGGGAAAGGAGAGAAAATGCATTCAAGGGAGATATTTATTGAGATGCAAGGAAGCAAGACCGACTTGTGCGATCGTGTCCGATCAAAGTCAAAAAATAGGAGGAAAAGCAATCCATCAAATCACAACATTGTCACGTTACAAACAGATACACAATATCTCGTTTTGTGTATTACCACGTTCCTCCTCTAATGCTCATCTTTTTGAAAGTGGTTTCGTGTTCAATGTGCTCTCCATTCCTTCTTATCCTCACCATCATCATTCTATTCAACTGGAATATATGCAGCTTTTGTGAAATAGGCTTATTGGCTAGATCTGCAAATCAAATCAGTTTTTACAAGGACGCGATATAAACCAAACCACCATGTATGATCTCCTGTGTACATTTTGTCAGATGGTGTAAATCCCTCACTGAATGGGAAATTTTGAACAAAAATCCTCTTTCCGGAAACTCATCGATCTCAGACAGATGTTGGAAATATAAAGTCTTTTCTTGCGTTAAAAAAATAAGGTTGAAAAAAAATCCGATTTGTAAACATTATTTTTTTGAAATTTTCCAGCAACAAATTCTCTCACCACCAGTCTTATTCTCCTCCCACTTTTTCTCGACTTAATTACTCAGGGATGCCGAAAAAAGCCACAAATTTCTTGCCTTCCACCCCTCTGAAAAGAAAATCTGCTATGCAAATTAGCCCTAATCCTCTAGCGAATGCAGGAGGGAAATTAAGAAAGGCGGAAAAATGGAGAAATAGTGCGACGTTCCGTTGAAAAAAAGTATCTTGTTCATTCATTTCCCATTCAAATCTTCAGTGTATCACGTTATCACAAAGAGAAGAAAGACGTACAAGAGTGGTGATGACACGACTCGGATCCTTTCTTTGTTAAAAACCCTCCTCGTTTGATTTATGACTAATTATAGTGCTCCCAGACAAAAAAATCTGCATCAAAGTTAATAATACTCTGTATGTAGACTTTTTTTTGGAGTGATACCTAAAACTGTATTTTTTTCTAGGGGGAGAATATATATGTATATTTTTAATATGATCGATACCATTCTTTCTCATTACATTCTCAAGGAACTAATTTAATTCCCATTTCTCACCCAACTACACCCATTAACCATTTTTTGTAATATGCTCCAGTATTTTTTCACACTAATTCAACAGGCAACAAAGAATCGGCAAACTCTTTTTCCAACCCTGAAGCTCATAAAAAACTCCATAAAAATCCGTTCACAAGCTTGCTAATGGGCATTAGAATGATTTAATGACTTGTTTTATTTCACTTTTTTTATTATTTGCTGGGGAAGAGTTTCCACCCATCCACAGCCAATTAACTCTGGGGCATATGCATAATACCAGATTTTTTTTTCTCAAAGTTTCTTCATCAACTACAAAAAATAACTGTTTTTTGATTTCTTTCTGGTAAGCGTCGGTCTCGTATCACTTTCAAGGTTTTTATAGTCCCCCATTTGCACATTTCGATTCATAATTGATGAGGAACGAACGTGTGGCCCAGACTATCACACTCTCTGATTTCTCAAAATCCTCATATCCGATCATAACGAAGAAAAAAGTCAAAGTCATCTCATATCTCTCTGCTTCCGTTTGAATTGCAGGATGACGTAACAACAATAAGAGCATCATCTCTTCGTATAAATATCTCTGTCGAGTAATGACTGGCTGAGACTTGACACGCGAAATAATTAATGACGGAAGATGAACACGAGAAGTGGAGTGGATCTGGATGGGATGGTGTGTCGGTGGTGGTGGATCATAAAAAGCCAAAAAGATATTATAAATGGGGAAGGAGTGCTCCAACCCCACTCCAACTTATTCTTTTTTCTTTCTCTCTCTCTCTCTCTCTCCTTGTGTGGAATGGAAATACTGGAAATGCTTTCATACAATAATAAAAACAACGGAGAGAGCCGAGTTTTCTCTCCTTGATGCAGTTGTCATCATTCCATTAAGAATTACAAATGAGGTTTACTCCACTACCCCGGTACTAATGACGCTTTCTCTTTGGCTGGTAGTAAAAACAGAGAAATAAAACACAAGAAGTTGAGAGTCTCTCATCATCTCTCATCATCATCATCCACCGAGTGACATGATATACAATTTTTTTACGACTGTACACAATTTTATTGATAAGAAGACGCTCCAAAAGTATTTCCAAAGTTGACAGGGGAAATTGGTCTGACAAGAGATGCACTTCGTCAACCAGACTTTTATACGCAATGAAAAATTACTATTATTATCATGATCATTGTTATGCAAAACAAAACAAAAAATGTTCCTTTTTTAACTCTCCTGCCTGACAGCTCTTCCGACAAGATATCAAATAGCTTGAAACAAAAAGGGTTAAATGATAAAGAAAGTGAATAAATGAGTCTGGTAAACATCACCAGAGAAAGTGAAGTTTCTCCCTTTTCCAAAGCTTATACAACTCATTAACCTTAAACAATGGAGTTGGGTTTATGCAAATTTTCTAAGAAGTCTATGAAACAACGACAGTCATAAGGATATCCTGAGTGCTGACGAAAAAATGGGTTTCCTATGCAAAACTGATTGTTTAGAAAAATTTCCGGTGGTGAGTGAGTGGAAAAGTATGAAATGACTTGGAAAAAGCGGAAAGACAATGGAGTACGTATTTTCGCTGGCGGGGTTTTTAATCGGAGTGCATAAACCCAAGCTCATTTTCACGATATTTTTTTAACCAAGATCCACTCCACGGATGATGTTCTCGAAAAGTGGCGTGGAGTCATTAAAAAATCAAGACCACAAATGAATGGATATTATGCATCCACTACTCTTGTCATGCTGATACATCTGTTTCACAATTGTGAGTGTGTGGCACAATAGGGAAATGTCAAACCCTCATTTTTAATTTAACACTATAGCACTGGTGGATGGAAAAAAGGAAGCAATGTGAAACCAGCAGGATAGCTTCTGCTGTGCCAAAAGTAATTTTTTCTCTGGAATAGGTGTCAATATCTATTTTTCTTTTGAGGTTTGGATCGAACCCTTTTTTATCACTGTCAAATCATCCCGTCCTCGTCGTCATCATGAATTTTAATGACTATTAATAACGGTACAGCCCCACTGGAGAAAATTTGGATCAAATTTCTTCAAAGGATTGATTTTCAATTTGATTTCAAGGGACAGTTGAAAGCAAGACAATCGCGATGGGAGGTCTGTTTATAAAACTTTTTTATTTGTAAAGATCGGAGAAGCAATCAATTTCAAACATACATATTGACAGATTGTGAAAAGGGCTATTTTTCTTGATTGTTATCGTTAAGTTTTTAAAAAAAGTTTTTCGTTCTGCATGAGAAATGGTTGGAAAGGGTTCGTTGTGGTTTATGGAGTGCGAAGCAAATTAAATAATGGGTAACCACTTTACCATTGTTGCGTTATGTGAGAAAGCCACTGGAAAGCTTTTTCAGTTTTGAGTCTTTGAGAACAGGTGTGAATTTGAAATGCGAAGTAATTTGGACGTGCTAATGATACCCCAGTAGGCGCTAAATGGGTCGGCAGGGATTGACGATTGTGTATGAAAACATCATTTCATTTGCATTTTTATGAAGAGATTCAAAGCTGTTTTGAGACTTTGCTGCGCTTTACAACCAGAATGGTTGAAAGTCTTGCTTAATTCACCTTAAATAATGCACCAAGTCCCCTTGCGTCACTACAACATGTTGGAAAAGTGCAAACTGTAGTCTCGTCATAAAGCGTAATGTTCACTTTTACTTTTTGATATTACTCCGAGATTGATTTGCAGCATTTGACTTGGCAAGCTCGTATACAAATTTTCACTCAGTGTCATTTTATCCCACATGACATGAAGCAACCTTATGTGTGCATAATAATCATAATCGTAATCATAAATTGGAAAAAGTATGCGCGTATGCGTGTGCACTCATAAAAGATGAAAAAGGTCCTACGGAGAGTTGTTATGCAAGAGAGGATTTTGTTATTTGCGTGAAACACTTTTCCAGAGAGATGCAAGAAGGAGATTGAAAACCACATGGAATCACACACCACAACTACATGATGTCATCATGTTCCAAGTCGGTCTGTCATAACAATAAAATGTAGAGCAGCGAAGCTTGCTTGGGGACAAAATACCAAATGCAATCAATGTGATTCCATGTAAAAGTGTATAAAAATCCCTCCTGCTGTGACCTTTATCCTTTTTCACTCATATTATCGTTATTACAAAGTTTCTTTTTTTTTCAAATGCACTAAACGCATTCTTCTAATCCGACGCGACTGTTTTGTTGTTGCCAAATATACGCACACAAATTTCAATATATGACTATCACCCTTTTTCTTTCCACTTTGATGAAAAATCAAACAAGGAGTAAAATCCACTCGTTTGTTCACCCCACACTCATGAAATCGTCTCACAAAAGTTTGAAGGAAGGAAATGAAAAAAAGGTGTTGTGCACACTCTTGTCCAAAGTTGTAAACCCGTCACATAAACTCTCTGTGGCCAAATAACCCGCATGTACAATCAATGACACCAAAAGGGAAAGAAAAAAAGGTTTGTGCCGGCTTCATCGAACATTAATGTCACCAACACTTGGAGTTATGTACGGAGCCACTGGCCAAGGTCGTAACTGCAGTCGAGCTAAAATCAAAAAGTAGCATAGTGTGCTCTCATCGTCCTCTCATCTGAGATCACTTTTTGGAATAATGGAACGTAATAATGTACCTATCATAATATCATCAGAGAGCAACTCGAGGACGCCCATGGACAAACCAGAAGAGATACCCAGCTCTCCCCACACACACATGTAATTTCATAGCTTAACAGAGAGATATTTGTGTGTGTGCTGTGCAAATAAGTGCTCATCTTCATATCATTGATTGCATTTGCTACTTACATTAGAGCATTATCCAGTGGATCCAGAAATAAAAAGGCAAAAGGGAAATAATTGGGAATAAACATAAATAACCAACGAACCTCGTCAAAATGTTTATGTTTTTCCTGCAACTGCTACCACTCCACATTGCACACTTTATTTATATGATTTGAGAAGAGCAAGACGGAATATTATTATGAAGACGAAAAAAAGATTGACAGAGAGAGTGCTCAGCTAACAATCGTCATCGTCGATGATCTCTTATTTTTTCTCTCTTCTTTCTATCTCTCTCTCTCTCTCTCTCCTTCTCTCTCTGCAGATCATCATTTTGCTCTTTTCTCCGTGCCCTTTTGCCGGTGATATGAGTGTACAGAAGTTTGGATCGACGGGCACAATATCAGTTTATGATTATTACCTTTCCGTCCTTTGCGTATCCGCTCTTTTTTTCTGTGAATGGATGGCAACGATCGTGGTGATCACATCACACGATCATCACCGTTTTTGTTACAGTCAAACCGGCTTCACTCTTGCTATATAGACTTCTCAAAGCAATCGAGACAAAAAGTAAGCGAAAGAAGAGACTCATAATCGTAACTCTTCTTTGTGGGTCCATCCCGCTTCTCTCTGCTTTCATTCATGATGACAAGGACAATAATGATGATGCAACTGTGTTCCTTGGCGTTGTCGCTTTTATGGCTCTGCACACACACACACGCTTCCTATCTTAATATGCGTTTGATAATAGAAATAAAAAAAAAGTTTCGGAAGAGAGATTTTCTCTATCATTTTGTGACCTTTTCTCTTCTTTCTTTACGATTCTTTTCTGCCAATGTGTGAATTACACGGGTTTTCTGGGAAGATGCACTGACCAGAATGATGAGAGTAGAGCACATGGACGCGGGTTTGATTACATTTTGAGAACAATTTTCCGGTGATACGAGACAATATTTTTGTACCAATTGCTTCAGACAATCGAGTTGTAAATACTCGTCGAGTTGTGGTGATTCGTATATAGTTTTCTCGGAAACCGGTGAAACAACTTATTGAAGTTGCGACATTGGGTAAACTGAGACGACAAACTTATTGTCTTGCCAAAGAGGGATTAAATTTCTTGTACAATTCACACAGCAATTTTTCAATCCTCCTCTGGATTTTTTTCCACCATAGCCCTCTACTCATTTGTAACCCTTATCTCTCTCACAGGGACCCAGAAACAAATGACTGTGCAAATTGGATAGGCTAACCAATCCATTAGATGACCTGCCGCTGGTCACACACAGTTCATTGGCTTTTGACTTACCCCGCAGGACGAACCTTTTTTCCCCAACTTTCTCATGGATGGACACAAGAGAGAAAAAAAAAGTAAATTTTTCATGCATGTCTGTATATAATTCCAACTATTTATACTGGGAATAGGGTATTAGCTCAAGATAAACGCTGTGAAAACAACCCTTTTCCCCTTCACTATTTTCTCTTGGGAAGATAGTGTGCGTTTGTTTACATGACATTATCTAAACCTCTCTCGGTATATCCCTCTGGTCACTTAAAATATAACGGCGTGGTCAATCCAATAAAATAATGGACAGAGTGTACCAATAATAGCCAGTCTAATGTCGTGTAACACACAAAGAGACCAGTGCGATTATATCAACTTGAGCTTACGATTATACTGTCCGTTTCTTCTTGTGAAGGATACAAATCGTTAAAAGGAGAGAAAAAAACACTTCACTTTTACCCTTTTTTTGAATGGACTGCTCCCATTCACTCATGCATTACATCATCAATTGACTTGTAACATTTTAGCGTAGGTGCACGCACCCATTCTACAGCCTTACTACGCCCGAGTTGATTTCTTGTTTTGTGAGATACTCATCTCCCTTCATTCATTTTTTTCATCCACTTCAATTCGTCAAGTGACCGGTGAGTCGGATGATAAATCAAGTCTTGCAATAAGCTTATCGAAAAGGGTTTTTTATGCATTAAATGCCTTGAAACGGAAAATTGGACAAATTTCGTCTTGTATGAGATGAAGGAGAAAAATCCCTTTTAATCTTGTTTATTGGTTTGATGCTGTTGTGGAGATGTTTATATGTGGAAACGTCCCGTAAGGATTCAATAATATTATATTTTGATAAATAGTTCTTCTGCTTCGACAATGATGATGATCGGCTTGTGCTCGGATCGTTTTAAGTGACAGCTCGTCTTCCTGAGACTACCTCGTTTACTCAATTACATTACTTTTAATAGGATTCTTTGGAGAGTGAGTTGGGTAGGTTGACATTGTTTTTTTACCAATAATAAATGACTCTGAACACTGCACTCTGTCAAGATGGACAGGTCACGTGCTTCTAGTTTGTCACACGTTTTAACATTGACACTTTACGTCACTTTGGCATCATAGCTGTTAATCATTTCGCTGTTGAGAGATTTTGAGACAAAAGTTGAATCCAGAACCCTTTGGTATGGAGCGTGATGCTGGAGTAGTTAGCGCTTGTATTTTGGTACACTCTTTCTGTTGATTGACGTTATGACATGTTTTCTTTGTTGTTACGTTGTTGGTTATGCGACCACCGTGATTTGCATCAGTCGTCAAAATGTGAAATGGTGTGTCTTTGCCGGAATGCATAATATAAAACAACACACACTTTGCCGAGGGTGCTTCAGTCGAGAGGAGGTTGTCTCGTGGATAATTCTCATGGGAATTTTTAGTAATATTATGCTACCGACCGAACCCAATCAGGCTTGTTCAAGCTCATTAAAGTTTAAACACAATTTCTTTGAGTGTTTTATACGTGGTCGTGTGCCAGACTGTGTATTTGAAATCAAACACCGGATATTATGTCTGATGCTTTCATCAGATGTCACCGAGAAAAATCAAGGAGGATTTTTTTACATTGAAGTTTTATCCCCGGAAATAACATGCGTTTTGATAATAGACTAGGGGAGTCAGAGATAGCGATGAGAAATGCTCGGTGACAGTGGTGGAAAAGCCGCTTTGATTTATGCAAAAGATGCTATTTCCTCTTTTTGTTTTCACAGTTTTTTAGTCATTTAGTGGAAAGCTGTTTCACAGGAAGTTGGGATTTCTGGGGCGTATTAAATTTTATTGCTGCACCCTGTGATTTTTTGGGGGATTCAGTTTTTGGAGTTGGTTGAAGAGTGTGCAATTATACCCTTTTACGTTCAGATTAAAGCGTGAGACTACAAATCTTTCGGATTCCTTTTGTCTTCCCGGAAGTTCTAGCTGATGGAGATACAATGTTGCTCGCACTTTTATGGTAGGTTTCTCCACAAAATTGGAAACCCACTAGTGCCCAGCTTTTTTGAGGGGTAAGAGTCCATAAAATCGTGGTTTCGAGTGGTCAAAAACCATTTAATGTGTAATGGGCATTTTCCGCCGGCCGGAATCTGATGAGTTGTTTATGGCCTTGGAGGAAAGGAAATTAATATATTGGAGGCAAACATATTTTTCAGAGAAAATCTCCGTGTACATTCATGTAACACAATATGCCTCCTACTTGCATAGCTATATAAAATAGATGACAGTTCCATATAAAAATATTTTGTCTTTAAAAATCAAATCAAGATAACCAATTTTCAACTTTTTTTTTATCAACTTCATCAGCAGCAAGCTTCACAAAACTAGGTATATCGGCAGAGTTGTGTGAACAACCAACTCTCACACGTAAAGTTGTATACACGTGAAGTAGCAATCGTAAATTCGTGAGTGAAATTGTGAATCATATCATGAAGGTGGTTATATATGGTGTCGTTTGTCCTTCCTTTCAGCAGTGCGTACCAGAAAATTGCCCCACTGCCGCTCCATCTGGGAAGATTGCGACTCGTTAGGGGGCTTGCGGAATATGAAGTATGTACTTACGTGGAGTTCTTGCGGAAACCACTCGGCTCCGCTGTGATGCCTGAAGCCTTGCATGTGGTTTTCGTAAATTACCAACTCTCACACGTAAAGTTGTATACACGTGAAGTAGCAATCGTAAATTCGTGAGTGAAATTGTGAATCATATCATGAAGGTGGTTATATGGAGTCGTTTGTCCTTCCTTTCAGCAGTGCGTACCAGAAAATTGCCCCACTGCCGCTCCATCTGGGAAGGTTGCGACTCGTTAGGGGGGTTGCAGAATATGAAGTATGTACTTACGTGGAGTTCTTGCGGAAACCACTCGGCTCCGCTGTGATGCCTGAAGCCTTGCATGTGGTTTTCGTAAATTGTGTTGTTGAATAAATCCTTTGTAGTTTATTTAGCCACTTGCGCTGGTTAATTTACACAAATTCGAGACGAAAGAGCAAGATTGTCGTAGGAAATCTTAAATAAGTAAATTTTTGTAGAAAACTGATAGTTAAGTCAGTCAAAACATAATATATGTAAATGTAATACAGGACGGTTGGGATGGGATGGGATGAGGTATGTTTGCGCGGTGGTCTGTCAATAGTCTTATCAGTTTTATGGTAATTTTAAGGATTTCAGATTTACTTAGAAATCAAATCAATACAGGAAAACAAATATGGAAGCTTAAATCGAGTTATTTTGATGTGATGAGATAAAGACACGAGGATTTTGCTTGAAGACTCTCTCGACTCATGTCGACTCTTGGATGTTTGTCATTTGTTGTTTGTCATGCATATGTGTTGAGTGTTGAGGAGTGGATACTTCTTCTGATTGTTTCGCTGTGTTTTGTTTTTATTTATTCTAGTCAGTGCTTCCCTATCTAATTTACTTTCTTACGGTTAAAAACTTTCTGCCAGCGTCAAAGCAAGATGACTAATTACAGACGTACAGTGACGCTGAGTCGAAGTACTACTTATCAGTTTTATGGTAATTTTAAGGATTTCAGATTTACTTAGAAATCAAATCAATATACAGGAAAACAAATATGGATAGAATTCCGTGAACGAGCAGCTTAAATCGAGTTATTTTGATGTGAATCGTCGACTCTTGGATGTTTGTCATTTGTCATTTGTCATCCATGTGTTGAATGTTAAGGAGTGGATGCTTCTTCTAATTGTTTCGCTGTGTTTTGTTTTTATTTATTCTTTAAGCAGTCAGTGCAGTGCTTCCCTATCTAATTTACTTTCTTACGGTTAAAAACTTTCTGCCAGCGTCAAAGCAAGATGACTAATTACAGACGTACAGTGACGCTGAGTCGAAGTACTGACGAAGACTATTTTGAACTTGCTAACGTGGATAAGAACCAGTCAAAGCTTATGTCTTGGATTCGCACCATTGATATTTTGCAACATGTTGAAGAAGACGACATACCTAGAGTGTTTAGTGATGGAGGTACGTAAGATTAATGAAGGAACTTTGTTTATTGAATGGTATTGTTATTGTCATGCACTTTCTTAATGTTCATTGTATTTTTTTATTTGTAAACTATAACGCAGTTTTGTTCATGCTGTTGCTGAAAGAGCTGTTTGAAGATGAACAAATCCCAGATGCAATGTCAAGCGAACTTTTACCAACTGAAAACTATCCGGAGAGATTACACA
Source organism: Sinodicranocentrus sp. ZH6 (assembly GCA_027743935.1). Lineage (NCBI taxonomy): Eukaryota > Metazoa > Arthropoda > Collembola > Entomobryomorpha > Entomobryidae > Sinodicranocentrus > Sinodicranocentrus sp. ZH6. The sequence goes on from JAHZNA010000115.1 coordinate 23,568, forward strand.
ACTGGCGGTTACTTAACGAAAATGTGCTGGTAAAGCTGAATCTCAGTCTGTCAGATGGCTTCCTGAAGTATATCGCTAGAGAAAAGCAAGGGTATATAGAAGAGGTAATGAAATCTACAAATATGTGTAACACGATTTATGAGTAAATTATTAATGTTAATAATTTTTGTTTTCTTAAAGTTACTACAATCGGTTCAGGAAATCGCTCCACATGTTCGGGAATGTCGAAGCAGTCCTTCTCCTCCTGCAAGTTACCGACCAGACAGGCAAAGGCATCACAGGCGACGCCGTCACCGGGTTGAAAGCTTTTACTATGTCGAGAAAGTGCGACGAGTGACGCTGGACAAAGAATCACGGTACTTGCATCCATTGGACCGAGAACGAAATCACAGAAGGAAGATCAAGATCGCTACTACTGGAAATTATCGTAGGCATGAGCGTAACTCCAGTTAAGATGTTAGACGTCTTATAATTACAAATTAGTAAATTCAAATTACATTAAAGTAATCTCAGACAAGTACCGTTACGGTAAATTTTCACAAAGTGCATTGTACTATTTATAAACTTTAACCTATTTGAAATAGTCTCAGATTTTTCTACGGTGTAGATACAAGGAATTCGGATTGTTGGTTGCGATTTACTCGTGTTTAATTGCACATCATGAGTTGAATAAAGATTTATGTCTGGGGCTAAATAAGCCTGTATTGTTAAGTAAAAGTGTTTTTTTTACAAATTCTTGTATAACTATATAAGCATACACCTTGTAATGGTTAGTTTTGAGTCTAGTCTTTGTATCGACTACAAATGTACAACACGTATGTCTCATTGAAAAATGGAAATGATTTGACAAGTACTTGACAAGTAATGTAGGGAACCTTGTAATGGTTAATTTTGAGTCTAGTCTTTGTATCGACTACAAATGTACAACACGTATGTCTCATTGAAAAATGGAAATGATTTGACAAGTACTTGACAAGTAATGTAGGGTATTTAAATCAGATTTTCTTGCATGGTTCGTGCATGGTAACTTGCCAGCGTTTATGCATCTCAGCTATTTAGGTATTTCGAACCATCTCTAGCCGTGTTCATTAATATTAAGTTGCTGTTTGCATTTTATCTCATTGAATACAAACGATTATTATCATCCTTGCTTGACTCTACCACGATATGAATTGTGTATGGTGGTTAGTGAATACAATGGCTGTAAACATTGTGCATATATGGATATAGCTTTCCAGTTTATCTCACTTTATACCCAATAGCGCTTTGTAAAAGTTGAACTAATAATGCTGATAGCAGTGAGGCTGGACATTTTCTGGAATGAAATAGTCCTGCTATACTGGTAATTACACTGGCTTAGCTCATTTTCTTGTTAAGACCACAAACTTCCGTTATATCACTCCATTCCTGTTTCTTTTCAAAGAGTATGCATCGGTTTACTAAGCTCTCACAAATGAATCAGTTATTCGAAGAGGATTGTAATGTGGAACAAGATTTTGGCAAATACAGTCAGGAGTGCAATGTCAGTGGTACGGATTAAGGATCAGTGGTGTGGATGTGAGTGTACGCTGTTGATTTGCTGTATGGTAAAAAGCTGGGATTTCCGTGAAAATCTTAGCGTTTTGTAAGTAATAACCTTCCTCTAATACATCACGATTGTCTATGTTTTGCTCGCCTACCAGTAGTGACCAAACGGGAAAATGGAAAATATTGTTTAGCAAGTAAGGCTCATATTGCTCGTCATGCGAGGGCAGAACCGCCCTAGTTATTCCAGGATTCGTGATTATTTTAAAAATGGACAACATACTTGTCGGAGCGGATTTTCTCGGGGACATTGAAGTGACTCGATATTCTTCGAACTCGAAAAAAAAGTCTGAGGGATTTATGCTATCGTTTAAGTATGAAACTTTCGAAGTTATTTGTAAAAATGTGAAGACGGGAAAGGTCGATTCTAGTGGTGAGTAAAGTGGATGTGCTAGTGTAATCAAGTAGTACAATGGTGGTAGGGTTTTATATAATAATCATACTAGTTTTTTTATACTTTAGTTAGTCTATTTGAAGTTGAGGAAATAAGGCTGGGGAAAAGTTCTAAGGACTTTGAGCGGTGGGCAGGGGAGACTAAAAAGGTCGAGCATTCAAGATGTTTTGTTATTTTCCACGGGATCGAGTTCAGATTGAAGACCTTATCTATTGCTGGTAATGTGATCATATCTTGCTGTGGCATTATTAACTTTATTCCTTCTTACCTCTTATTTTTGGTGCAGCTCTAAACAAGAAGGAGGCGGAATCTTGGATTAAAGGTTTAGAATATTTGCTTGATAAAAGACCAACCACCTATTTAGCAAAATTGGACATTTGGTTTTTACGTCAGTACGAGTTCATGATAGCCGCAACAAATCTACACAGGTGTGAACAGCAAAGTTCGAAAGGCTCGAAAAAAATTATGTAACATTCCAACATTCTAATGGTTTGCATTGGTTTGTAGCGTGACTCTAAAGCAACTGAAGGATTTTACGAACCGGATAAGTTTTAAGATTTCTACGGGGAAATTAAAAGAAAGATTTCTAAAAGTTCAGGATGAGGATGGAACAGCAAATATTTTTGGGTTTACCCAGCTAGTCAGGGAGTTCCTTCACGATCAACAGGTAATGGGCATTTCTGCCGTTTTGATTTGAAATCCTTATTTTAAGGAAAAACCTAAATATAGATTCATTTCTAGATTTTCACTGATTGCTTCGGAAAATACGCCTTAGGAAGTAAAATTGATTTAAATGGGTTTCAAGAATTTTTGCAACATGAACAAAATGAGATAAAATATTCAGATTACATCCCGTTTTTTCGGGAATATGTCAAGTCTGGGGGGAAGGGATCAGCGTACATGAATGCTCATGAGGTTGGTTTTAACAAACGTATTGAAAAATACTTTTGTTACTATTATTATTATAGCCTGATAGCCATTATTAGCCGAGGATTATTTTAACTTTAGGCGATAGACTTCCTATTTTCAAAAGAAAACCAGATCTGGAACAAAAAATTCGAGGAGGTGTATCAGGACATGGCACGACCGTTATCATGCTACTGGATAGCTTCATCGCATAACACGTGAGTATAAAATCGAATCATTAGTTCTCTAATGTCGGATATTCCTGAGTAAAATGCATATCGTGGACAATTTGCGATCGTTTATTTTCCTTACTACGATAATGCAATATAGCATCTGTCTTTAAATTTTTCTGTTGTTATCAGGTATCCGATTATCCTGAGCATTGAAAACCACTGTAGCGTGAAGCAACAGAAAGTAATGGCGAAAAAATTTGATGTAAGTGGAATCGTTAACTATGTACTTTTAGCAGATCAGGATATCGTACATGTGAAAATTGGATAAATTTGTGTAGGAAGTTTTTGGAAAAATGCTAGTGACATCTTCCCTTTTCAAAGAGGAAACCGTTTTGCCTTCCCCTCAGCAGTTAAAACGAAGAATAATTTTAAAGTGCAAAAAACTGCCGAAACATGCTAAAGATACCATTGAGGATGTCGAGAAGGAAAAGGATAAGAACAAGGCACTCGATTTAAGCGACAGTTTCAAGAATGGAAAGATGTACATCCAAGAAGGGAATTCATGGGAGCCTTACTTCTTTGCGCTGACCAACGATAAACTAATTTATACCGAAATTGATGATAGTCGAACAAGAGATTGCGATTTGTTGGAGTCGAATCCCGTAAGACCGGTTAAAAATTCTACTGGATGTCTGGTAGTGGTCTAAAAACTAATTTTAGCTTAATTCACTATAGCCAATGCCAATAGAAGAGCTGCACTATAGTAAGAAATGGTTTCACGGGAAAATTCACGGTGGTGCAGGCGTTAAGGCTGCTGAAGAGAGAGTGAAAAAATTTGGTGTTGAGGGAGGGTTTTTGGTTCGACAAAGTGATACTTATGCTGGAGAATATTCCCTTTGCTTTCTGTAAGTCCTATTTTCTATAGCATGAGCTTTTACAGTTCCAATTGGTCACTTATTTTTTACAAAAGGATTTTTATGAATTTCTCAGGTCACAAGGAAGAGCGCATCACATTCGTATAAAATCTAACCCTGAGCAAACTCAGTATTTTTTGATTCCCTCGAAGCAGTTCGACAGTTTGTACTCGTTAATTAGCCATTACCGAAAGAATCCATTGGAGACTCGAGTAAGAAAAGCTAGTTGTATTCGTATTACGGAGAAGGTATTAAATTCTAAAGCTTTTGTCTCTGAACAACTAGGACTTCTACATAGACAAGTTCACGAAACCAGTTCCACAACCAGAGAAGCATGAACAGCAACCTTGGTTCTATCCGAATCCCCGTTACCCAGAGAAAATGGATCGAAAAAAGGCTGAAGAGCTTCTTATAAATATTCCTTTAAACGGAGCTTTCCTCGTGAGATATACCAGTGATGAGTCTACCAGTGGTGGTCGTTTCGTAATGTCTTTCAGGTATATGTTAACTCATTTCGTATAACTAAACCGAAACAGAGTCCCTGGAATAAATCCCTGAAATTCCTTTACCAGAATGGAAAACCAAATCAAGCATTGTCGAGTCAAAGAAGACGGTCGTTTACTAGTTGTCGCAAACCAGAGATTCGAGAATATCGAGAAGCTGGTGACGTACTACCAAACACACGCGTTTTACAAGGGACTGAAACTTAAGCACGCTGTAAACGAGGAGCTCTACAAATTCGCACATAGTGTGGAGGTCGTAAAAAGTCTATTTACTCATTTGATCCCTTCAACGACAACAAAAACTGAAACATTTTAAATGTGCAGGCACCAGACGAAAAGGTTTACACAAGCCCGGACTACCTAGATACCACACCTAATACGATTATTCAAGTTCGGGCGCTATATTCCCATCATCCTAATCATCCGGATTCATTGAAATTTGAGAGAGGAGATGTCATTACCAATGTTGTAAAGCAAGATGTAGTGTGGTGGAAAGGGGATTTAGGAGAGCAAATCCAAAAGACCTTCCCTGTCAATTTTGTAGAGGAAATTGAGCCTGTCGACTCGCCCTTTGGGGAGTTGCAGAAAGGATCAATTCCTTTGGCAAAGGCTGAGGTGGAGAAGGGAAGTGATGACTTGTACCCTTACATTCTGAACATCAAGAATAACCCCAGCAATGTGCCTTTCAAAGCTGCTGTGAAGACTTACAAAGAGGCTAAAGAATGGTAAACAGACTAGCGTGATTGTCTTTATAACTCGTGCTTGTTTAATTGTTTTGGTCTTTAATTGTAAAAGGCAAGAAACGATCAACTTTGTGAACAACCGCGCTACAAAACGGGTAGGCACATCCTGCAGTTTTCTTCACAATATGTTCCTCCATCTAAACTTTCCGATTCCTAACCCATTAAGCGACAAATGTTCTCTCCAGATAACGCAAAGCATTCAGATCCAAAAGAAGAATAAAATTGCTCAAGAATTTTCAAAACAAATAGTATACTGTTGCACTATGCCGAAACTTAATCCTGATGATGTGCGCACCCAAGGCAGAATCTTCAACCAGATGACAAGCTTCACGGAACTGACTGCAGAGAAGCAAATGAGTCTAGATCCGGAGTTTTACGTTTGGTACCACGAGGTATGGTGTTTTACAAGAATCGGAGTTGTGTGTGAGAACAAGTGTTTCTATGAAGTGTGTGCTGGTACTTTCAGGTTCAGCTCAGCAGAGTATATCCGAAAGCCCAACGTGTTGACTCTTCCAATTATAACCCCGTTAGATTCTGGAATTTCGGGTGTCAAATGGTTGCTTTAAACTATCAAACGCCAGGTACGCTAAGGATCTTTCTAAATATTATGCTTTCATATACCTTTTCTCGTTACTCATTGCTGCCATTGCACTTCTCCAGACCGACCGATGCAACTAAATCATGGAAAATTCCGTCAGAATGGAAGCTGTGGATATGTGCTCAAACCTGAGTTCATGTTCCGCAAAAATTTTCACCCCGGTCGAGTTAGAGACTTGGATGTTAATGAGATCGAACCTTTGACCTTCAAAATCACGGTAAGAAGTGTTCGAATACATGTAAATTTTCGTTACAAATTCTCATTCGGAATGTAACAGACGTGAGTTGTTAAGCAGATCATCGCAGCTCGTCAGCTTATGCGCTCAGGAAACAAGTTCATCTCCAGTCCGTACGTTGAGGTAGAGATAATTGGAGCAGACTTTGATTGTCAGAAAGTTCGCACCACAAAATATATTGGTACGGATGCACAATAAGGTTTAATTTAATCAGTCTCAACTTGTGGTATAGACTTGCACATACTTTTTTCTCATTTTAGCCGACAATGGATTCAATCCCTTCTGGAATGAAAAATTTACAATAAAAGTACTGAATCCGGATTTGGCACTAATTCGCTTCTCTGTGTCTGACGAGGACTCGTTCGGGGATTCCATCTTTGTTGGACAAGCGACTTATCCAGTAATGGAAAAAACCTCTTTTTTGCAAATATATTTTTTTATGATGCAATTCAAACAGCTTTCGCTTGGTTTTTTTAGGCAAGAATGTTGCTGCAAGGGTATAGAAGCGTACCTCTGGAAAACGGTTACGGGGAGGAGCTGATATCCTCCATGCTAGTTCATTTACAGTATACTAACGACATGCATTCCAAAGTTAGGCGAACATGACGGAACTTTTTCTTTAATAAACCGCTTTCTTTTTTAACCATTACTGTTTTGTTGCATTACTTGTGTTGGCATGTATTAGAAGCAGTTTATAGGAATCACGTGGGCTGCGAGTGAAAGAAATAATGATAAACAATTGGTGGAAATCCGTAATTACTGAGAAAATCACAAAGGCATAATAATAAGCCGAGCTCAATTGAGCCTCACATTCTTTTCATTCAATCGACATGAAATAAAAAATTCATGATGCATTCAGCATGATCTATCTGTACGCTTGATGGGTAAACAGCGTGGGAGTAAAAAATACTGCAACTGCGTCACTCTGTGAGTAGCTGCCTTCTTCTCTGCAAGACATCGCTTTCCTGGAAATTTTTAGATGGAAATAAGTCCTTGTCCAGTTCTAGGATCTCTGGCATCACTTCTCGATAGATATTTCTCGACAGAAATTTTAAAACTCGAGAGCGTTTCTTAGAATACTCCGTCGTAAGAATTATGTGAGGACCCACTTCAGCATTATTTTCAAAGGTCAAAACTCGGATATGAAATTCTCCTAAGAAGAAATTTAATTTGACATGTCGAGTGTAGTTATATGAGGATTTCCAGGAATGGCATTCCATGAATCAGAGAATAAAATATTGGTTTCAGGTTATCTTGAATTATCAGTGGAAATTGACTGTGTGAAAATAACCGAGCGAATTCCTTGAACAGAAATTGACATCAACGAATGTATTTGTGGGCCGAATGAAACCGTCCAATAGTTTAAGAACTTCAAAAATCTAATAATTTCACACTCTTAAAGGAAATAAGCTTTCTGGGAAAGAATAAGGAAATGAGTTAGTCGCATGGGTGAAAGGCTATGGAAATGGAATAATTTTCTCCTACACACGCGTTTATCTCGTCAGCCAACCTGTTGTTTGACTAACTCCAAGAGCATCTCAGCATCTGTTTGATTTCCACAGATAAAAATGATAAAATGCAAACAATGTGTGCTAGTTAGCTGAGGCATTTTCCCTCTGCTTATGACAAGAGGGATTGTTTCGTTCCTTTAATGGAGCAAAGGCTTCTGTTTTCCCCACTTTCATCATCATCATCCATCACTATCTTCTCATCCACTCGCTTACTTACTGCTGCCGCCACCTCAAATGGGATCTTCGTTCACAGATAAAAACTGAGGATCCGGATCGCTCCTCTCGTCCATTCCGTTGCAAGACAGGGAGCAATGAGCACATGCACAGAGAACAAAAGTCCACCAATGGATTACAAGTGAAAGCTCAGCTTTTACGAACTAAGAGCAAGCAGATTTTTTTTCTCGACGGTGGTTTTATCACTTTCCCCATTTAAGAAAGTATCGTCTTCTCATGTTTACCCAGTGTGGTCCGTGAATTTCTAATTTATCACTTCTATCTCGTACCACCACTCTATCCCAAGTGAACTTTCACTTTTGTCTTTAACACCACCTCTGCAGTTTCTTTTATCTCAAGTTTGGAGGCGCACAGGTTACACTCAAAGGGACATTTCCAAGACGGTCCAGGCATCAAATGGCTCTTCCAATGGGTGCGTTTAGCAGTGACAAGGCTGGGAATAATTTAATTATCACTGTCGTCCTCCTCCTCGTCGTGGGCTTTGTGGCTGATTGTCGAGGAAAACCGTTTATTTCGGTAAGTATTCAAAACTTTGATTCGTAGTAATTTTATATAGTCGGTTAAATGGCATAATTCACATTGACTCACGAAATTGTACTTGGATTCACTGATTGGGGAAATCGTACAAATTATATCATGGAAAGTCTTGTCATAAGTTAGTTTGCTGCACACTCGCGAGTAATTGTCGAAACAGTTCTAAAAGTTTAAATGGGAGCATATACAAAACCGTCTCGAATGAACTTGCATCATTTCAGAACGCAACAGTTTACCGAAAAGTTAGTTTGTTTGCGTGTTTTGAAGTATGCAAAACAGTATAAATATAAATGTTATTGTTCTGACAAGGCGCGTTGTGCAAAGCTTGTTTTACTTTATACTGGAAGGGACTACTAGCTTTTACACTGTATTAAAGTTCTAGCCAAACTTTTTTCAACCTACAAAAAAGTTTGCGTTTCCTTTTTACTCCAGCTTTTGTACGAATTATGTCAGAAGTGTTTTTTATTATTTCTCTGTTTTATTAGCTTTTGTACTTTTTACACCAACTTTGGGAAAGCCCATAACAGCTCATCTCTCCGTGTCTTCGTTTCTCTCGAAGACAAATAACCGCTAAAAAGAACAATTTATTTTTGTTCTCAATCTTATTTACATATATATTAGATTCATCTTTGCTTGTAGTGTCTATATACTCGATGTATTTGGATAACTATGAAACTGTCACTAAATTGGTGTAGAATTTACTCTTCTCATTCTTCACTCCGTGTGGTCCGCAGCCTGTTTGTAATATCACATTCAAACTAATGTTGCAAAATTCATTGGAAATGTCATAAATATTCCTTGCAAGTAGAAAGTTTCTTCCTTTTGAAGTGGAACTTTCCACCTCAGGTTGAACTAAGCTTGAGGCAAAGCACAAACCCAAGTTAATGAAAACGAGGGAGTATTTAATAAATACCAAATTTAAAAATGTTTTACGAAATGAGAAAAGTCAGAGACATTTCGAAAGTTTGCACAATTATCTATCATTTCCGGTGCGAAATTTGAGGGTACTCACCGGAAGTAATTAGTCAGAGAGAAACACGCAATATCTCAAATGTAACTATATTCGTTTACTTCATCTCGAATATAAAGAATCAATTTTTGTTTTGCCAACCCACCTACGCGCTGTTAGTACATTTTACATTCGAACTAGTCCTTTTCGTGTTTATCAAAGAAACGTACATTTTCCCACATCCACTTTCATTTTGACCGATGCCGTCCCTCACGAATCTATTGAAGTGAATTTAATTCTTGAGTAAACTGAACCACCAAGAACCGACGTCCATTTGTAATTTGATCGCTGTAGATCCCGATATGTATGAACATGAACTCTTGACATTATCTTGAAGCTCATTTGTCCTCCACAAGAACTCGTTTCTAACTTTAATAATATATTTCAGGTTGCGAATGATGTTGACTGAACGTATGTGCATATTACACATCTTCCAATATTTATTTATCCTATGACCATTCCACTGGTGTAAGCAGTGCTCAAGTCTCACGTCTCACTTTCCCCAACCCTATTCTTTTCGTGGAAGGTAGATTTTTACAAGAAGTTTTGAAACATTTCATTTCGATGCATTATACATGCCTATAACATATTGGATGATAACTAAGTAATCACTCTTCTAGTAGCTCACCAGCCTGTTGCTGGAGTTTTGTTCGATTTTGTAAAGAAAAAATATGCACATACCCATACGGGAATGAAAACGCATATAGTGGTAAATCCAGAGAGAAATCAAATTCTTGCAATCTCTCCCGACATTCTTTTTTTATGTATTCTCCGTTCATCTCACAATTTACTCCAATAAATTACAAAGGGCCAGAGAATAATAGCTTTTATATCATACCTAAAAATGAACTCTAGCACCATCTGCGCCAGAAAAAAGCAGGGATTTTTTTTATTTCCTAGAAAGAAATTTTACATTCTCGTAGACGTTACGTTCCGGTCAGTTTTTCAACATTTTTATCCCAACATGGTTTTACTACCCTGAAGCTACGATTCCAAGAATATGTAATAAATTCTCAAAAAGTCTATTGCAGCTCTGCTTTCGACGGGATTTAAGTTTAAATCAAGATGTGTAGAGAAAAAATCTCATTTGCTTACCGCATGGTGGTTCATACTGAATAAAACACATGCAAGTACGTGTGAGCTTTAGAATATGAGTTTATGGATCACAAAAAAATGCACTGGCATCACCCAAGTAAATAGGTTCATACATAGAAATAGAGACTAGGTTCATAAATTGACCAACAGAGTTCACTATTTTTTAAAGGTTACGCCTACGCCAATGACATTTCTTCATACACGATCTCTTTTTCTCTAATTCAAGAAACTGATACCATAATAGCTTGCAAACGTAAGGGAAACTGCATAATTCTAGGAAACATTATGCTGGTAGCAGCTCACAAATCAAAGACATAGTGTTGACTTGACACTGGTTTACATTGTTTACCAGGTTGGCCAAGGTGAGATGGAGGAGGACACGTCTCAAGGAAGCTTGAAGGAGCAATTCCCTCATAGTCTTTTATCTCCTAATGGTTTTGATGACGTTGACGAGTTGGCAGTTGCCAATGAGAATGGGGGACGTGGATGGGGAAGCGACGGGCAGTTATACCTGCACTCCTCACCAGGAAGCTTCCATAAGCATCACCATTATAACCCACAACAAATAATCGATGCAAATACCGGAGGAGTAGCTAATTATGCGTTCTCTTCGAACGGATTAGTCCAGAAGCGATCCCTTGGAATGATTCAACTACCGTCATCTTCAGAAGAAGACCCCAAGCGGCAGACATCTTACTTCCCATCTCCACAAAATCCACAACCGGTCCTTGAGCAGTCTCAGTCATCATCAGCCGACATCATTAATTCAGCTGAAAATCCGGGTTTCCGCATTCGACAAAAGATACTCAATCTGAGAAATCAATACGGAGACAAATGGTTTTCCTTGGTAGGCCCTTATGCATACCGAAAGCGGCAGATTTTATACCGACAGTGTTTCTTCAATCCTATTTCGTGCTTCTGAGGGTAAATGAACAGGCGAGGTTTTAAAAAGTGTTTGGATTTGGAATGTGCGTTGGATGATGGGATGGAGGTGAGGTAGGTTGCAGGTAGAAATCGAAACTGAATGTTGAAGTTACCACACAATGGAAAGGACACATACTTGGCTGTAGTCTTTTTATTTCTCTACTAAACCTTATTTATTTTAATTGTTCATACCGGATGTAGCTATCATATATCTGCTTTCTCGTGGGTGTTCATTGTTTGCAAAGTTCCTTTCTTTAGAGAAAGTGCATGGCTTTTCCGCTATTTAAATATAATGGGCATTGCATAACGTTATTATAAATCCAGTCTGACGTACATACTCTTGGGAAAAATAGGATAGTTTACAAAAATATTTTCTTGATCACTTCCTTTTAGTCAAAACTCACTCTGTGAAAATGAGGGATGAATGTCGTGTTGTTAAAACTACATATTTTAGTGAGCCGTTACAATTCATGAAAAGTATATTATGAGATAGCTCCTCTGTGCACTAACTATATAGTATTCACTGTGTGATTGAACTCGTTCATCAAAATTGTGATTGTATAAAAGAAATTTTGTCAACTTACTTATACATTTTAGAAAATATATTGTAATTTCATTCGATAATAGCTATGTAATCATGTGTAGATAGATTGATTATGACGTAAGCCCCCATATACTAGTCCTTTAATACATGGGAAGAATTCGTTTTCCGTGAGAATTTCTTCATAATCCCGTAAAATATATTCAAACCGTCTTGTATAAGTTTCACAAGCCTGCCTGACTCAACAACTAACGACACAGGCAAGTTCTTCAATACTTTTTAGCACTTTTATCACATCCAGCTCGAAATTCAGTTTTAATCTGATTCCAAATCATACTCGCATTTTAATTTAAAGATGTTAGACTATAATGGTATAAACTAAATGTAACGTATTTACTAGAATGAGTCTCTAATAAAGTTCACATACGAATAATAAAAGGTAATTTCAATTTTGAGTTTCATTATGCTCCTCCCCTGTGAATACACATCTTGGACTAAAATTTGCCCCCGTACACTCTTACCTATATAATCTTAAAACTATATGCAAATTCCGAAACCTGAATAAAACAAATTCACAATTTGGTTAAAGGTTATAAGGTAAGCTGATCTCGTTTTCCACCCACTCAGCTACGATTAATATTCCAACCGAAAATATTACACCCACGCGACATCCAGATATTTACACAACCTATTCCGCACGTATAGTAAGGTCAAAGGGAATCTAGCAACATTTATAAGAAAAAATAAAGAAAAATGATCGACTTAAAAAAGCCTGACTCGATGTGATTCCATTCGTAACACATTTTTTATTCAGCCGACCAAGTGAAGCGTAAAAATCACCCACTTTAGAAACTAGCACAAAAACGTAATCAGGTATCTTCATTAAATAGTAATGTAAACTGAAGAAAAAAAACTTCCCCTTTTGCAGCTTCAGACTTTAGTCCTCAATTTTCTGCAATAATACGGTACACAACATCATCAGCTTGAAGTATCAAACGGTTCGGAATTACATTCAGGAAAAAGAAAAGCGAGTTCTAATCAGGATGCTACTAAATTATAGAGGATTGAGAATAGTCAATGGTCTTTTGTTTTTTAGGCTCTTCATTTCGTTTCATGAATGTATTGGATTTTGTGGGAACAGTAAAGGGTGCATAAGGAGAAAGAGATGGAAGCTGAAAAAGGCACGATTTCTGTTCTCTCCCTCGTCTTCATTTTATATTCACAGCTTGTTAGCATTTTGTCTCCTCTTTTTGTCAACCTTGTAATAAAAGGTGAAAGAGCGGAAATCAATAAAGAAATGGGATTTCATTCTGCGTGCCTCAATTTCTATACTTGTTGGGAATTCTACTATGTACGGAGATAAACTTGGATTGCCGGGATGATCTTGCTCTTCATCTGGAAAAACTTTACAAGATGATGATGGGGAATATTAGCTCTTGGCTTCATTGCTCCTTTCACTTAGCTCGTCGCTTGCTTTCGACCTACTATATTCTTCTTCACAATCCGCGTTTTACAGTTTACATCACTTGGGAAATCTGCCTCTTCTATGAAGCTTTAAAGATATAAATAATTTTCCCTATATTTGTGACACGTGACACGACCTAAATGGCATGATGTTGTAAATATCAGACTTTTTCAAATGAGTCGTCAGAAAATTATGCTCTCAGCCCCAACAAGAATTATTCCCTAATAAATTGCGTATGTAAATTTTCCCTCAAGGCATCCGTAAGCTAAGTACATACGCGAGCCATTTTCATTTAATGACTTTAATTTCCGGAGGACACGAAGCTTTCAGCCGACGCGAATATTCTATTCCGCTGAACTTCTCGGAACTGAAAAATTATCCGACTAATGGATTTATGACGGTGGTCATGGGGGAATTTCCCGCAGGGAATTTTTTTATAACAGATCTGGTAAGAGCTCACAATAACCGATTTGTTTACGGAACTGTTTAATCATCCTTGTTGATCCAAATAAATATATAAGTTGGGTATAAAAATATCTAACAACATTTCAAATGACTATAAGCACAATCAACAAAAAACAGCTAAAAGCCTACATTAACACTTAACATTTATCTTCTAAATGCTCTGAAAGAAGCCTCCATTATAATTGTTAAAATAATACACAAGCTGGTCATCAGAGAAAGGACAACTTGAAAACCGGGAAGCACACTCTTCCGTTCATCACCACCTGCGATCCTTGGTAAGCTCCGTGAAGATATGGATACAGTGCCCAGTCCTTCAGCTGCATAAGCTCTAGAAACCTGTAACACATGCAAACTCCCAGTTAAAAATGCAGTCATAAATTCGAAAATTACACTACAAAAAGTTTGGCTCATACTTGACAACTTGTTCCAGCGCAGTATCTCCGCCTTGCACGTTCAAAAATTTTGCAGATCTGTTGCTCCCTGCAGGCTTTATAACGATTCTATCCTCATCACTCGACTCACTGCTTTCCTCCTCATCGTTTTTATCTGCACTCTGATCTGGATCACTTTTTCTTTTCACCTTTTTCGGCCGACTTGTAGTAGTCGTCGTAGTTGTCTTCGCATCCTCAGCCCTTTTAGCAACCATTTGACACAGAAGCCTTGGGATGCATTTCAACTTATCGAATTTACTCACTTTTCCGACCATTCTTTCAAACGTGCCAAAACTCAAAAAATTTGCCATATTTTCAATATCAAAATCATCCAGGATACTCCCCAAAGCCAATTTGGACAAGATCTGACTTCCAGTTGTACTGGCAGACTCGACATTCTCGACATTCGACGAAGACGTCATTTGCTCCTGGTATTTGTTGATGAGATCAGAAGTGCTTGCTTCCATTTGTTGCTGCTGTTGATAGTGGTAATGTGGTAGCGAGGCGTGTTGCTGATTTTGCGAGTTTAAAAGTAGATAATGCATGTAATCATTTGGATTCGCAAAATGAGGATTTTGGTTAAAACTACCAGCGGTGGTGGTGGTAGGCACACCTGAGTTTACGACGCTGCTTGGTACTCCACTCCCAAACAGAGAAGTTAGCAAACCCCCTGAAACCGGATTGGGGTTGCTACTCGTTGCATGTTGATCAATTGAAGTTTTTATCACTTTCTTCACAAATGACCAAAGTTGCCTTGAATTTCTTGATGAAAGAGAGTCAGTGCTGGTTTCATTCAATGATATCGTGTCATTGACAGGATGAATCACGGCTTCCGTGTTGATTTCACTTGAGTTCGAACTAAATGCACATTTAACTGAAATTAGGAAAACAACAAAGATCACAAAACTTTTCTCTCTCATTTTCGCCATTCTTTTTTTCAATAAATGTCACTGAACTCGGATCAAAAGCAAAATCTCTGGAAAAGGAAATAAAGCAGAAGCTTTATTGAAGGGTTTTGCTACAAGAACTAACGGAAGTTCACAGATATACAGTTTTATTACAACCTAACAAAAGAGCAGCCTTGTATTCATCTTCATACAAATAACTTTCCATTTCAACGAAATGAAAAAATACATGTGTGTAATAATGTGTTAAAAGCCATTTTCACTTTGTCTACAGATATGTTCAGCGAAAATAGAAACCGGAGATCCTCTTTAGAGCACATCATCGTCGTTTATCTGCATGATTATGCTTTCGTAATAGGTATATCGCTGTCAGGCATGGTGGTGTAGATGCGTAATTTCCCTTCAAGGGTTGAAAGCCGTTCCTTGACTAGCCCAATACCAAATACTGAAGTACACTCACAACACTCTCGCTTAAAATGTATTCTTGCGATCAGCTATTTTTTCCTCAATGGACGCTTGAAATGTGCTTTAAGCGTAAATATGCATTACACTCTTAGAGTTTTAAACAGCAAAAATCCAAATCGTGACCATCCGGGTGTGTAACGCTATCCCACCAAATTTCCATACGTCATATGTCATCATAATAAATAAACTATAATATTTCGCAAGAAAGCATAACACAACGATGAAATCATAAGGAAGCAGATGATATGCATATAAAGAAGGAGAGGTAAATGCACTGACGTCCCAAATATGTGGGTAACGAGTTCATTGGGCCAACTTCATTTGCCTTGTATGACTTCGATAATATCTGACTTTCGCGTACATACAAGATAGGGAGGTGGAAAGATTGGATGTCTCTACAGATGTGTGAGTTTGCAAACGTGTCTATTGTTCTTACGCTGTGTGCATCTTCAAGTGTTTAGTTTACTACAACTCAATTTTTAATATTCATGGGGGGCAGACTACAAGTGTACATATCCGCTTGTGTGTTGTGTTGAGTGTCTATTGTTCTTACGCTGTGTGCATCTTCAAGTGTTTAGTTTACTACAACTCAATTTTTAATATTCATGGGGGGCAGACTACAAGTGTACATATCCGCTTGTGTGTTGTAGTTTGCATCATGTGAGAAAAGTACCCGTAGGCTGAGTACTGAAGATATGTTGAAAAATATTATGACACTTCTCTACATCGTTTATATGCATACGCTACATGCAAAGAAAACCACTTTCGCTAAAAGCAAAACTGTAACTTGAAGCTATATTAAAAACCTACTGTGTGCTTCATTGCAAATAACAGCATGACAATTTGACAAGAGCAAACGTATAAGGTTGTACTTGAGCCTTGACATTTCTGTGTAAGTTCTTATATGCCGAAAGTAACGATTGGAAAATCCCTGTTTTAATTCTTCGAACTCGAATTACACTATAACTCAAACCATGCCAGCTGCAAAAAATCCATTGTTTTGAATGTCCTTGGTGGTTTGCCAGATATGCTCACATAATGTCCATTGTTTTCAGACGCAATAAAATGTTGGAGTATGTATATATTAAATATTATTAAACCATTTCAATAGTTAAATATATTAGCTAAAATAAACACTCGTAACTAAACTAAATAACTAAAAATTTAGCATGCATCTACCAAAGACGTTAAGCTGCATTTTCCTATCTGTAACATTCTCATGTGCTTATCAAAGCGATGATAGGATCGCCCCGGGTATATCCCCAACACATTATCAGAACCAACCCAGTGATAACACGCGACCGGGCCCAGTAGTAACTGCTGGAGAACCCCAACAGCACTACGAACAACATGACAGCACTCATCAGCGAGTAGCACCTGGAATACCTCAGAATCAGTATCATTATCAACAGGACACTCTAGCTCAAAGAGAAGCACCTGGAGTGCCTTCGTTCCAGGATCAAAATCACAAAAATCAGGATTTCAAACAACATACCGTGCCTGGAGTGCCTCTTGTAATGCATCAGACTGGAGCATTAAATGACATTGCTGGGGAACAGGAGGAAGATAATCCGGAATGACTCTTCAGAGAATACGCTAGATCATGATCATGACGCAGCCTTGCTGCTCAACACGAGTAATATCGTCAACGAACGAGAGTGAGTATAATTTTCCAACTAAACAAGCTCTCTCGGTTGCGTAAAAACTTAAAATTATATTAACTAGGCATATCCAAGAGCACATGGATGTGCCAATCGACACCTCAAAAATGTCAGAGAAAGAACTCCAGTTCCACTATTTTAAGATGCACGACGCTGATAAGAATAAGATGCTAGATGGATGTGAGCTCATCAAAAGTCTTCTACATTGGCACGGTTGGTTTATTATCTAACTTAATTCAATCATGATAAACCTCTCTGTGTGCTAAAAAAAACCTTTAAAAATATTCAGAGGAAAATCAAAAGAACGATACAAAGCCGCGTAAAGTCTTTACAGATGATGAGTTGGCAAACCTCATTGATCCGATATTGAAACAGGACGACAAAAACGGGGACGGGTATATTGACTACGGGGAATTCATACTTGCTCAAGAAAAAAGTCACCCGAAGTAGTAAATAATTCACAAAATCCACATGATAAGTAAAATAAAAACATTCATTTTATTTGATAATTCATATTAAACATTGATTTACATCAAGCAAAGGTAACTAGAAACAAAGCTGCATATCACCTCCCGTGAACCCACATAAGAAAGATAATTCCCAGCTCCCCACGTATGAGACCACGTAAAAACAACGACGGAATGTAGACTATATACAATAATGAACATAATGGCATTGCCAAGTAGCCCGTTACTACAACTGGTTTGTCACAGGTGGGTCGCACATTTCCGAGGAAAATATTTCATTCATGAAGCCACTCAAAGCCTGCCTGGACTCTGGACACTTGGGAAAGTAGCTGGCACAGGCATGGCTATCTCCTCTAGATTTTCCCAGGAATGCTGCGTAGTCGTAAATGTAGGCTGGGGCTCCTTTCGGGTCTTTTCTCTTTTCTGGCTCTTCACTGTAATTAAGAAAATTTATTATGCAATGCACACTGATAATTACTAATTGGCACTTGGAGTCACTCCTTCTGGGAAAAGAAATCGAAAGTTCTTTGTGTGGAGGTGGTCCAATTAGCGATTTCTTGCTAATTATGGTAATGAGGTTATGTAGTCACAAGTAGATAACATTTTTCAAATTGACTCAAGCATGAAGAAATCCAGGTATAAAAATAAATAAAACGGACGCTCCCACAAACTATTGAGTAAAATTGTACCTCCAAAGTCGACTTACTTGTAATAGTCGAGCAACAAATTTTCAAATTGATTGAATTGATTCCCTGTCCGATTCCCTCTAGACATGACTTCACAAATACCCTTAGCAATGCAATGGTCCTGATCAAAGTCATTTGTCGCGGTAAGGTATTCCATGATATCTGCTTCTTTCGGTTCTGATGCAGCTGTTTCCAGATCCTGCATCTCTTGCTTGTACTCATACTGGAGATTCTCAGGAAGTTGTCTCAGCATGTCCAGCTCTTGTTGCCCCAATCCAATAGACTGGAAATCTTGGAAATCTTCGCCGTAAAATGAGCCACTGTGTTGCTGAGCATGTTGATGGGATGGAGATGTGCTGATGGAACCAGTTCCGTGGAAAGATGATGCAGGGGAAGATGCTGAAAAGCTGCTGCCGCTGCTTCCATTATCTTCAGGAAATCGGATCGCACGTCGCTTTCTTCCAACTACAGAAATAAGATCACGGCGACAAGAAGAAAAATACGTGTACACTATTAATATACATATTCTTGAATCGGAATTAGGGCGTGAATACTGGGAAGGGGGAAACGGGTTCATATGTAGAGGAATAAATTAAGCCTTTTCAAAGATAATTTATATTTTTGAAATAAGAACGTCACTCTTCATACGATTCCGTCGGTCATGTCTTCGTCTCTATTTTCACACGAATATAATCTTATTAATTTTTAAAACGATAAAAATGATTAGCTTGATGCATCGCATCATTTTTTGTTGAAATGATGCGGAATTGACGAAATAAATAAATAAATAAATAGACAAAAAAATCAATAAATTTGGAAGTATTCGACTGAAAAAAAACAATGTGGAAGACACGCAATGGTATTTAAGCAGAGGAAATGGTGCAGGACATCCTTACAAAACAAGCCTTGATGCTTCAAGTGTGGTGGATGATGATGATGATGATGGTCATGCTGGAAATGATGGGGATACTGGTTCCATCCACCCCAGTAATACGGTTCTTTATAGCCCCAGTATTGTGCAAATATCTGAGGAAGAATGGCCTTTGTTGACAGGGTCAATCCAAGCTTCCAACCTGCAGATATTTGCACACGGTTTTTAAATAAGTAATACGTAATTGCTGGGAAAGACTCGACTCACTCAGCCAGTGTTAATTATTCTACTTGTTTCAGAGGTAATTTTAAATTTCCTTTGTAAGCCCTTGTTTGCTTTTCTACGAACCATTTAATTAGGTTCACCGTCAAATATTCATTCAAGGAAATGAAACAGCTTGAATGACTGTGTACAGAGTTGAAGAACAAAACGCTCTCATTGTTACGCCAAAATCTATAAAGGTGTGTCATATCTATTTCCAGTTTCACCGCAAGCATATACTGGACTAAACAAAGGAAGCTTAATAGGTTTGCTTGCCCACTTTGGACAATAAACCAATTTGTGAATCAGAGTAACTACATATCAATTACTCAAAGCGTGCAAATGGCACAAAGGAAATAACGAATCTGCTACAGGGATCAATATGATCACAGTTGCTGATGCAGCGACTTGTCTAGTGATCCTGTTACATTCGCGGTGCTACATAATGATACAGCGTAAAAAAACGTACGTCTACTATTTTGTTAAAGTGATACGCACTTTTCTCTGATTCATTCCAAAATACCATTTGGCAAAAGGCTATGATCCTCCCTTTAACTACCGGACTTGTAATGTTCCTCTTTTAATCAACTTGATCACACGCACACGTGCTAAGTAGACAAACGGCTTAATGGAGAATGGGAATTAATGTGAACTGATTGTGAGAGTCTACGTGAAAACAAACAACGTTTTCCGAACTGACCCCAAGAGACTGGTCAACTTAATTCATTTAGAGGTTTGGTAATTTCTTGTAATAGGAAAAATGTTATCTCTCAGAGGAAACTATCCGAATTTATGTTTGATTTCTTGAATGGAGGTTTGTAATTTGTGAATTTGCTGCGTAGCTAGTTTGCACGTGTAATGTGACTAGATGTGCGAGTCAATTTCGTCCGAATGTGTCAGAATAAATGTATATTGAAAGAGGTTTAACTTACTAAGAAAATAATTTCTTGAGGAGCTTCTTCAGCACAAACTTCTTCTTCAGCTTCCATTTCAGTTTCAGTTTTTTGAGGAGAAACGCCTTTTTGAAGAAGAGACCCCCGACAAACCTAAGCGGATTGCTTCTCACATCTGCTACGAACCCTCGAACTGTGTATGCATAAATTGACCCTGCCTCCTCCACCTGACACAGTAGCACTAGTAGTATTGACACTGTCAGGAACAGCAGTAAAGTGCTCAAGTGCATTTTGATAGTCTATTTTTTTTTAAAAAAACTCTTTGCACTCTTAAATTTAAAACTTGGTAAGGAACTGAATTTAAATCAAACTCTGCATCTTTAAAAACATTTTAAAATGAAAACATGAAATGGCCCTAGAAAAAAAGTACTCTTGTGAACCCCAACACTCTAGTCTGTTTATTGATGCCGGTGAGGTTGATTTTGAAGAAGAGACCCCCGACAAACCTAAGCGGATTGCTTCTCACATCTGCTACGAACCCTCGAACTGTGTATGCATAAATTGACCCTGCCTCCTCCACGTGACACAGTAGCACTAGTAGTATCGACACTGTCAGGAAGAGCAGTAAAGTGCTCAAGTGCATTTTGATAGTCTATTTTTTTAGAAAAGCTCTTTGCACTCTTAAATTTAAAACTTAGTAAGAAACTGAATTTAATTCAAACTCTGCATCTTTAAAAACATTTTAAAATGAAAACATGAAATGGCCCTAGAAAAAAAGTACTCTTGTGAACCCCAACACTCTAGTCTGTTTATTGATGCCGGTGAGGTTGACTGTGCGATAATATATAACAAAGAAAACGAGTGTGGGCTTCATCGGACTTGCACAACAATTTTTCGGTTGCATAATCATCATCATCATCATAATTTCATTGTTGTCCACACTGGGATATTACTGCTTTAGGTGGACCGTTGCTAGCGATCATTACCACTTTTGGCCGTGTTGTCGCATTTGAAAAATTATTTTTATTTGCCCGTTAGCGCAAAAAGATACGAGTCACACGGCAAGTGACAAGTTGAGTCTATTTGGAGGTATTATAGTTTCTATATTGGTGCATCACTGGCATGCATCGCTCACAAATTGGTACTTGACAGAATAGCTAAAGTTAAATAAAACAAAGAGGGAATAATAAGCTTCTTGCGAAATCATTATCAATGTTGTCAAAATGCATAGTATCCACTGCTTGCATCTGATGCATATGCCCACATATATACCTAAACGCATTATATATGTGCATGAGCTAATTTTTTCAAAAAATGATCAGGAAACTGTGTCACGCAGATCTTATAAGAAGTTGCGCTTTGGTCCATTTCATGTATGCAAACAACCTAAATAGTCCTGTTATTGCTCAAACTGCTCCGTATGACAAGCTGGTGAATTTACGACTGAGAAATTGGGTGAGGATGAGTAAATGGACATACGATGGAAGGTGTGCACTGTAGCAGAGGTATATATCGCCTTCTTTTGCTTCATTTGATGAGTAGGAACATTTCCTTAATTCCTTTTATGCACTCCTACCACGTATTGAATTGAAGCCCTGCCCTATTAAAATTTATTCTGTGTGGTGCTACAATATTATACATATTTGTATAACCCGCCCAATCAATGTTTAGTGACTCACAATGTCTTGAAAATTGTTATGCAAGAGCTATTTTAGATTGAAAGTTATTTGTGGCATTGAAAAAGTATTTAAAAGATTATCTCAAGTCAGTGATAAAATTGTTTATGAAAGCAAATGTCATTTTTTGATGATTTGCAGATGTACTTGTGACATTTACATAAAACAGTTTTTTGGGACCTGTTTTTCTATAATGCCAATATATTATACAAGTCCACTAGTTATACAGTTTATTACGCTGACGAATCACAAGTTCCCTGAACTTTGAGAACTTTTAATGTCAAAAGCTTCCAAGAAAATCAGACAGAATTGGGTTAAATAATCATGACAAACAAAAAAGTACAGTTTATTACGCTGACGAATCACAAGTTCCCTGAACTTTGAGAACTTTTAATGTCAAAAGCTTCCAAGAAAATCAGACAGAATTGGGTTAAATAATCATGATAAACAAAAAACTGCAAATAGAAAAAAGGATTTAACATTCTTGGCATAAAAAGGCAAATATTTAAACGGAATATGTACATGACTATTATTTGTGTACACGTATCACAATGAATTTAACGCTTCTCACACTTCTCTCTGGTGTCTTTGTATTTGTCAGTGGAGCTGCATATTATGGTAACTGTACTCACTCAAGATAACATACACAAACAATATATAGTATGCAAAGATCGCATTAAAATTTTCTTACAGAATACGAGGACATTGGAGGAGAAGATTTTTGTGTAGGGAAGAGCAACGGAAACTATCTTCACCCAACTGATTGCACAAAGTTTATCAAGTGCTCAAACGAAGAAGTGTTAGTGTCTTGGTGTAAAAGATGCCCAGAAGATGAAGAACCTTCTAAATGCCCCAATGGTAGATATGTTTATGATAAGCATTTACAGAAATGTCGGACTACGGAGCATACTGCGTGCCATTCAAACATCAAAACGACTACCCCTAAGGCTGATGAACTACAGGGCGTTTTGCCGTACAAGTAGTTTTTATTTTTAGACAATATTTTTTTGAATTAAGTTTATAAAGAGAAAATTAAATTAATTTAGATTGCTCGTCAAAATCATTGGTATTGGCTACTTGGCTAGTACACGTTTTCCACGTAATTCACGACTCCTTCCACCAATAAGCCCATGTGCATTCATTTGATTTTTTTCTCGATATGAAACCTTCCAGTTGGACAACGAACGGGACGAGATCTTTGTACAGACATTACAGTCATACTCGCATGCATTTTTCTGCCCGCAAACGAAGTACTTTGAAGCACTTGTTCAAAATTCATATCACTCACTCACTCATAGTACCTGAAACGGTTAGTGGTTAAGTACATGGTTTAATCACTTCGATTTGGGGTGTGGTATGCAGTTTTAATATAGCATCAGCATTGGTTGATTTGATTATACTTCTGGTTTCTTTGATGTTTTTAAATCAGCAAAATGATGCATGCAATGCAACCAAGCAAAACTCAATTTCAATTAAATGGAACAATACTACAATCCTATTATAAATGAAATTGCCCAATTATAGATTATCTTATCCAATTATACATGAAATTATCCAATTATACATTATACTAGTATGTCCAATTGTACATGAAAAACAAACGAAGAAATATTAAATGATTCAAAAAGTTGTTTCAGTACACATAATATTCGTTGCAATTTGTACCCCAAAATACTCTTCACCAATAAGTTTATTCATCTGTGTAAAAATGCGAGATTTTCTTTCTGACCACGTTGGTTCTTGGAATTTCTGTTACAATAGGTAAGATTCTTTGATAACGTATCAAAGCGTAGCCGATTGTATTGCGCACAAATTTAACTAGAAATAATAATTATTTTAAAAAACACTAGCGACTGCCAGGGACATCAAATATGAGTGCCGTGGAAAATCAACTGGTAATCACGTTCATCCAACTGTCTGCACTCGTTTCATCAGTTGCGTTGGAGCAAACACATATGCATATGAAATGGACTGTGCGATATGCCACATAGATCCCGTAACTTGTCCGAAAGGTCGAACGGTTTACAACGCTACTGTAGATGCTTGTCTTTGGGCTAACGAAACTGCGTGTGGTGATGGCTCAACTGATAGACCTACTTAAAAAATTTGAGTGTCCCATGTTCAACCAAGATGACCTACAAATCTTATACATTTGTTCAAATTCAACATTATCTTTTAAAAATTATCAATCAATAAAAACAAAGCGGAAAAATACAGGTAATTGCTTCTGATTTTTTTAATTAGCCAGTTTTTACCATGCGCCAGGCGGGTGCTTTACAGGGCAAACTTGATAACTTGATAAATTGATTTCTCTAAACACTTATGTGTCAGAAAATTATGAGCAGTAAAGGCCTACAAAACATAAAGAATAGCTTTGTCGCAACGATTTATGGCATTAACCTAAAATAACTGAGGATTATACGCTTATCTATTTGCGTAATTAACCAATCGGTGTAACATGATTCACACCATGATCCTAACACTACATCACCATCGTACTGAATTGAGACAGTATCGTTGCAATTATTGTGGATTAATATCACACCTACAAAACTTGTGATTGACATAATCACATCATTCAGAAGGCTGTCAAGATTATCCGTATTTACTTTAAGAGATTATTATTTGGCTTCCGTAACTATTATTTGTTGGTAAGTGCGAAAGTGCGTAAATTAAGGGATTACAATGTGGCATTTCCAAATATATTTTTGCTATCTTTAAAACAATCTGACATGGATTTAGTTACTTGTTATTGCTTAAGAGGGATCTGATCTACCCGAATTTCTTTTTTAACATTCATGCCTTATGAGCTTCAGCAATAGCAATGTTTCCCTCAGATTCGACTTTTTCAATTGCATTTTTAAGTTGAAACGACATATTTTAAAATGTGCAATGTGCATACATGATCGTTCAGTTTATGAATTAAATATTTCTCTCAAGATGAATTTGATCCAGGAACAGAAGATCTTAATGGATATGGGAAAAACTAATATCGCATTTCTAATATTTGTATAATATTTGTTTTCTAAATTCCCAATGTTTTTATTTTGACACATATTTTTTAATCTTCAAAAACCTTAAACAAAGTGTAGTAATGCAATTAATCACAAGCCCGAACGATTTTGATAGTTAATTTATGCGGAAGCACAGCAAGTGGAACTATCAGCCTTGTTCACGTCCCTGCAGTCCTGGCAAGTTTCTTTCTCCTGAGAGAACACCAGGCCGGCGGAGCAGCTCAGTTTTTGAACGTCTCTGCGGCGAAGGTTTGGTGCCTGGTAAAGGTAATCTTGTTCGCACTCTCCAAGTGACTTCCAAAAACAACGCAAGCACTCAGGATCATTTCTGTACCTATCTTTAATTTCTGGACGGAGGTTCTCCCAGGTGTCGCAGTTTCCACCGTGAACATGTTCGCTACCATCGGGCTTGAGTGGATTCCAAACAAGATCTTGACCGCACACCTCTTCGACCAAGGTTCCGTTAGAGCACCTAAGGTAGGATTGCCTGAGTTCTTGCAGAGAGCAGGGTCACATGGGGTACCTGGACCTCCGGTTGGTGGTGTGGTTGGATCAACAATTGGACCGTCAGTAGGACCTTTGGTGGTGTCGGTTGGTGGATCAGTGGGATCTGACGCTCCACATTCTGTCTCATCAGACCAAAGACAGTGATCAACAGTGGAGTTGTATACTAAACGGCCTTCTGGGCATCTTACTGGGTCGACGTTGCAGTTAGCGCAATCACGCTCAGAAGCGACTCCTCCAGAGCAACTGATGAAACGGGTGCAGTCAGATGGGTGAACATAGTTTCCATCGTTCTTTCCAGAACAATCGTACCAGTCGATAGGATGTTTCTCGTTCACAGTAGCTATATTTGCAAATTACAATTTTTCAAAGGTTTAGAAACGCTTCCTGTACTGACTTGAAATGTAATACAGAGTAAAATTATTTGCACATTAGCCGAGACAGCTACAGCTGCAATTGATGCAAGGACATAAAACAGCTTCATGATTAGGAAGTAAAGAATTTGTGGGAAAAATGTTAATAATTTTGTTGAACGCCTGCAAGAATCCAGCTCAACTTGTGTCGACCCTACGCAATGTGATCATATTTATACCCCTAAAATAACGTGGTTTTTACGCATGTTTGCTTGATAAAGCACTTGGACCGACGACAAAATCCTTTAATCTTCCAGGATAAGCATGAATTACAGGTGACTCAATTCAAATAATATATCAGAGGCAGGTTGATAATTTTATTTTTATTCAGTATTACTTGCGCCGGTCAGTGGTGAGTCTGTCGTTTTTGGACTTTTCTCAGATCATTATGATAATCTATCCATGTTGATTGCTTTCCAATATGTCAATATGCATGCTATTTTAATTAAAATATGTACATTTTGCGACGACTCCCGTGATGATCTTGATCCTTTTGGATAATCCTTTTTTACCCTTCAACATCGTCAAGTGGTTGTTATTAATTATTTGATATAGTTAATTCGTAGTTTGTGATGATTTATAATTCTAAAATCGACATGTTTATTCATTTTTATGTGCAAAACAAAAGTATATGCACCTTCATAATATTTACATGTACATGGGTCCAGTAATTTACACAATTTACCGGATGCTGCCATTATTTTATTATTATNGACATGTTTATTCATTTTTATGTGCAAAACAAAAGTATATGCGCCTTCATAATATTTACATGTACATGGGTCCAGTAATTTACACAATTTACCGGATGCTGCCATTATTTTATTATTATTGGATACGTGATGTTTTACGCATATGACTTGTGTAGCAAATTTAGGGAACTGGACAGTCATTTGCTTTTACCAAATCAGTTGTAATTCATTATTTACACGGTAAATATTTCCCCCAAAAATCACGTCTTTCTGACAGGTTATCATAAACCTGACTCTGAGTTTCGCACTAATATCTCACAAATCACAGTTTAAAGCAGGGAGATAAAAATGTTTAAAGAAGAACAAACAATAAACTCGGCTTATTCACAGCTTTGAACTTGGGTTTCATTCAACAAATATGTGGGCGTATTTTCCTGACTAATCTAGACCAATCAGAAGTGGGCAGTCTACTACAACAGCTTTGCCTTGGCTCCCTTTCTACGTCCAGCAGGAGTATGAACGATTTGAACACTTCTTGTTTAGTAACCGTTTTTGCAGAAGGGTAATCGCCTTTCAATTCTGGTCGATTATTAGTTATTTGATCGGTTTATAATGGCATATAAAATTCTATTGTGACTTGTGACAGTTTGCAAATATTGTTACGAAACTGGTGCGGCTCTATCACTGTATTTTTCTTAGGGCATGACAATTAGGTCATGTTTGGTGCCATGTATAGCCACACGATAATATCGCAATGATAAAAGTCACCTCAGTTGCATTTCGACATAATATGCGATGAGCTCAGCATGTAATTTATTTGTACGGAATTAATAACACTTGGTTTTAGACAATGACTATCTGTTTCGTAGTAATGGAGGCGTAAAGGAAATTGGAAGGAAGATTCAAAAATGAGGAATGAAATATGCCTGCGTTTATTTTTTGATACTGTCGTATATATATACATACTCCGAAAATAAAATGAGTAATGATAAGTAAATAATTATTTTAATGTCTTTAATTGACGGAAGTTGCCAGCTGCGTAAAACGCGGGTAAAGAATGACAGTGAACTTCAAGAATACTAACCGCCCGCAATGACATTAAAGTATGTCAACCTTTGATAATCATTTATATAGATAAATATGTATATCACGAACGAACGTAGAAGTTGGACTGTGATTGAAAAATCTCGAATTGAATTTATGACGCATATAACTGAACGCATATTTAATAATTTCAACGTGATAACTTTCTCGTCTTGTGGAAATATGTCATAAATTAGACAGAGCTGTGGAATGAATGTTTTTTCCCAAATCATGTAAAAAGACATATTGACATATACGGACTTGTGAAGGTGTACCAGTATATTTGAAGGTCGAGGAAATTTTAAAGAGCTAAATATCATGCTAGAGCACATAAATGTGTATTGCTATTACTTCACAACTGTCAACTTCTGCTGACATGATGGTTTACGCTAACCAGTCCATTTTAGCTGTGCTCATCCATCGTATCACAAAATTACGCACGAGTGTGTGCTGACTAGCTAGCTAGTTGACGCACAAGTAAGATAATTACAGTTGAACTTACACTTATTAGCTCGCAAAATGTTTGAAGTGCGAGCTTATGAAATCGTTTGCGCCGTCTCTGTGTGTGTGTGTGTGTCTGTCTATGCACATTTTATTCGTATTTTTTAAATTGATTTTGTGTTCTAAGGTCCAACAGAAATTTACGAAACGCCAATTGGGTGTTTTACTGACACGATGAGTGCGTAAGGTATTATATTATGTGTGGTAGTGTACATTTGAGTGTATAGTGTGTTCTACCAAATGCATAGGATTTTCTTGTCTCAAGTTACCTATCATTGTTAAGAGCAGATGGGCATACCAATACGTATTCAATAAA